>APFE031096751.1:90748-140644 GCA_000404065.3 Pinus taeda
CGGGTTTTCAGGTATTTGGCGTGGCACTAGTGATTATGTTGTGCTACAAAGAAGACCAAGATTAGGACCAGAGTGTTGGATATCCGTGGCTTTGTTGATGCAGAACTGGGCGGAGATCTAGATCAGAAAGATTACAAGTGGGTATTCTTAACCTATTTGGAGGTGCATTCAGTTGGATGAGTAAGAAACAATCTGTAGTGGCACTATCAACTACAGAGGCAGAATACATGGCAGCCACTCATGCAAGCAAGAAGCAGTTTGGTTGCAGAGATGGTGTTCAAGTATGGGGTTAGTACAGGGAGCTATAAGGATAGACTGTGACAGCCAAAGTGCAATTTTCTTGGCAAAGAACCCTGCTTATCATTCAAAGACAAAGCACATTGATGTTCAGTATCACTTTGTGAGGGATATGATAGAAGACAAAAAGGTGTTGCTGGTAAAGGGGACACTTTGAAGAATACTGCAGATGCATTGACAAAATCTGTGAGCTCTGAGAAGTTCTCTTGGTGTAGAGAAACAATGGGCATTTCAAGGCTAGAAAAATGACTAAGCTCTCCTGTGGCCCCCTGTGGAAAGAAAACAACAAGTGGGAGATTTTTGGGTTGTGTTATATTCTTTCCAAACTTTGGGATGAACATTTGTGTTATGTGCAGCATGCTTACAACCGAGCAAAACATCCTTCCACACAGAGATCTCCTTTTGAGACATGTTTTGGTTTCACACCAAGGTCTCCCTTGGATTTTGTCTTTGGTAAAGACATAGGAGTTGATGGACATAGTGATGTGGACAAGGCAACCAAGTTCATTGAACAAATCCAAGAGATTCACCAGGCAGTATAGGAACAGTTGGAAAAGAGCCAAGCCAAATACAAGGCAACGCATGACAAGCATCAGATGGAGCATAGTTTCCAAGTTGGTCATCAAGTCTGGCTATATATCAACAAAGACAGAATGCAAGGTGAAGGTAAAAAGCTAAAGCCAATAAGGTATGGACCTTTCAAGATGTTGGGTTGTGTTATATTCTTTCCACAACTAACCTATGTAGTGAACCAGGGGTTTAGAGGGGGGGCGGAGCCCCCGCTTCGTTGCGCTGATTGTGCAGCGGGGGGGTCACAGGGGGGGCGGCAGGCCCCCCTATCCTAGGGGTTTGAGGGGGGTGGGTAGCCCCCTCTATGGGGTCCAGGGCAGCGCCTCGAGAAATTTTTTTTTTGGGACCCTATATTAGGTTGGGCGAACCTACCTATGGTTTTCGGTCAATGGTTTTGGACGCGATGGTTTTCGGTCCATGCTATTGGATGCTTCGGCATGTATAAATATGTATTGTAAAATTGAAAGGAACATAATGAAAAATCAAGCTGTTAGTCCCAGTTTTGGGATCCTGTGGGAAATCTTTGTGTATATGTGTTTTATGTGTTATGCTCTCACATTTTTATTTTCTTTGTTTTAGAATTCATATGCAGGTAATTTTTGTACAGGGTTAAAGCCTACAAAAGATGCTTGAGAAAATTGGTGAGAATGCTTTTCACCTTGATTTACCAACTTACATGCACATCTACTCAGTCGTTAATGCAGACAACTTGAGACTATTTGAACCTTCATTAATTGAAGATCCTGAAGAGCAGAGTCAATTGCCTTCTATTGATGATCTGTTACCTGAATATCTCAATGAATTGCAAGAAGATACAGTTCTAGATAGGAAGGTGAGGACGATGCATAGTGGAGATGTTGAGTACCTCAGGATTGGACTCAAGGGTTCAAATCCAAGCAATGCAAAATGGATAGAGATTGGACAAGTGAGACAGTTATACCCTCACTTAGTTGATGCTTGAAAACCAACTTTTGGTGGTCCAAAAGCTTTTTTTTAGTGGGAAGGCCATGATATGAATTGGATCCTCAAACACTCTTAAAAGTTTCCTGAACTCTATAAAACTCATACCAAAGTTTCAAAGTGCTATGGATGTTGAGTATATCAGAAATAACCTCTGAACAATGGCAATTTGTGGCTTGCACAGGCAATGAGGACCCTCGATCAAAGCGCACAGACTGTTGGCCCATGGTAACTATGTGTTGGCGCAAACTGGAAAAACGGGAAGTCAGATCCAAAAACAAAGGTAGTTTCTGATACGTGATTAGCGCTAATCATGTATCGCAAGGCGTCCCCCTTAGTGAAGGAAATCCCTGAGTGCTTGGTCACGGGGAAAAGCATAAAACTGAACGGAAATCACCGATTCTGTCAGAAGGCGGGCCTCGTGCTAAAATTGACTGGATATCAGAAGGCCCTCAAGCGGTAAATGGGTTCGACCAAGTCCCACCCAATTCCATACAATAGGTGACACACATCCAATGGATGAGAGAGAAAACCGCTCTCATAGCATGGATAAAGGTCATGTTACTTACCCCCGCGATATGGATAGAGACCGTAGGATCTAGAGGTCCCAGATCAATGGTGGGGAAGCAATCTGATGGCTAGTTGGATTCGATAGGGAAATAGGATGAGGTGGTTAAGGTTTGAGATCCGGTATGACAGATGAGTTAGCGGAGGAATCAGTTTCGTGGGAAATCTTGGAGCAATGGAAATAATGAACGTTCAAAGATAATTGACACTCAGTTCGTGAGGAAATAGGTGGCCACCTCTCTATGAAGCATTACAATGATGATGACATAGAGCAGGGGAATTCTAGTGGATAGAGGTAGGAGATCTAGAGAGTCGGGAAGCAAAAATGAACAGTCAGGGGGCAGATTGGCTTTAAGCCATGAATAGGAAGAGAAAGCGAGAGAGGAGAAAGAAGTAGGAAAAGAGGGAAAAGAGAGGGAGAAGTAAAAACTGTAGAGAACAGAGAAGCTGAGCTGACCTACATAGCAAAGGTAGCATCAAGCAGACAGAGACAAAGAGATTTTGAGAGTCTGTGAACTCCAGAGAGGGCTTGAGAGGTTCAAGCAACTCCTCTGTGTATACCTGTCAGGTATTGAGTACCAAATTGGACTCATACCACTGAGACCAGTTGAGGTCGAGATTCAGTAAGGGGAGCCTGTGTACCCTAGAGACTTGGGGAATCCAAGTATAATCCTACTGATCATTATTTGTTAAGTGAGACTCAATTGAGCTCATTGTTGTAAAAATTTTATTTTTAAGACACAATAGAAAGACCACCATTGAAGGCTAGACCAGGAGACGTAGCCCAAGATGATTGGGTGAACTCCTTATTAAATTTGTTGTGTTTATGTGTTTGTTTACTATGTTCTCTTACTATTTTAGTGTTTGTGTATTTCGCAATCTTATCGATTCATTGCATAAGATAACATAGGCACACCCCAACACTTGAGTCTGTAATACCTTCATTAATTACTAAGATCATTTACAAGTGATTTCAAATCAAGGGGTCCCACTCTAAGGTAAAGGTACTATGTACACTTAGTACATATTCTTATGGTAGTTTCTGTTGTTAATTTTGAATCAATAGTGTTAAATTAGTTTGATGGTTTTTATGTGTGATCTGAGTGTATTGGTTGATTTCATTTTGTAGTGTGTTTTATTTTGTAAGCAAGTGTGATTTAACTTTATACAATGAAATTTTTAGTTATTTTGGTTTAAGGTGATGATCCTACATATTTTGGATGCTACAAATTTTTGTAGTAGTTGTCACGAGATCTATGTGCCAAAGAATTGTCCAAGTTTAAGCTAACTTGTAGAAAATTCTTCCACCTAGACTCTGTGTCACATTAGAATTTCCTTTCTAATATACATGTCTTTTAGGAAATGGTAAGATTCCTTCTTCTTATGTGTATTACATGGAGTGCCTTACAAGTTTATTAACCCTGGTTTGACAAATAAAATGCATAGTGTATCTCATAACCCTAATTAAAATCAATATCATATAAATACATCGTCAGTTTTGGTGTTGTTAATGGGGAAGCACTCAAAATAATCAGGGTTCATTACCTTAGTTAAATAGGAAATATACAAGGACTAGAAGTGACCAAAGTGAATTTTCGATTACCCCTTTCAGTAACCTGCATCCTTGCTATCCGGCATTAGGCCATTAAGGAAATGGTAAGAGTTATTTTTCTTGTGTATATTGCACACAGTGCCTCACAAGCTTATTGGCCCTAGTTTGATAAATAAAATGCACAATGTATCTCATTAACCTAATTAAAATCAATAACATATAAATACACAATCAACAACCATAGAGGGGCATCAAGGAACATTGTCTCTACTAGGGATATTCAATTATACCATGCAAAACACATTCTAATCAAAACTATTTTTTGATCCCATTGTGGTAAAAACACAAACCCCCATTATTCACTTAATTCTCATTATGGACCGTTTTATTGAATGGTTAGTCATATTACTGTCTGATTTTGAGTATTTCAATTGCTTCAATGAGTTCAATATTTTCCTATCTTCCTATCATAACTTTTTTGATCACATTTGGTTGTTTGGTTTGTAAAATATGCCTAATGAATATTGGATATTTTTCATTGCCTTGGCCTATTAAAATGTATACATTGTACATTACTTTTGTTTCACAAATTTATTTATTTGTAAATAATTAACTTTCAATTATAAATATTTTATTTTTATTTTATATGTAGCCCCTGAGACTAAGAATCATTAATAGGATTTAAGCCTTAATTAAAACACAATTGGTGCACATATTAATATATCAGAGGAATTCATTTTAAATGCCCGATATTCAAAGTCCAAGCAATAAAGCGATTTTCAGAGGATCCACATCCTACATCATTGTTTCCGCTCCCACATATCAAAGATAATGCATATCAAAGATTTCTTTTTTAGACACATTTTAAAAACTCTGATAATGCCATTCCCCGATACTCTGATATGATTCATCTCTAATATTGGCAATATTCCAATGCACCTCCTCCTCTGACTTCATATATCTACTAGGTTGTGATATGTCAAACCTAATATGCGTCTTAACGATGATCTAATTGGAACATTGGGTCTGCCTATATATCGAAAATTTTAAATTGTAACAATTATAAAATCCCAATATCTTAAATATTCTGATATGAGTCTGAATGTCTACCACTTGTCACCTCCTATGGGCCACTATTGTATAAATTTAAAAATCCATTTGAATTTATATTAGTTTTGGGCATAATTCGGTTTATTTACAAAGTTTTTTTTACACCATTTTTAATATAATTTTGTTTTCTTTTGACATAGATCTTCCAATAAAGGCCGATAGTAAAACAAGATTTGGTCAATAACATGTTTGCCAACGAAATTCCTCCAGGCAGAAAATGGATCTATTAATAGGAAAATGTTATTGAAATAATGAAACCAACGAGATAATTTTAGCACTGCGGAACTCAAACTGAGCAATTCATTCTACTGTGCTCATCTGCATTTTTCCAGAATTCCAACTGAATCCATATTTGTTGTAACTATTTTTTCTATTGAGAGATAAGGGGAGTGTGTTATATTTTCCCATTTTGTATAAATACTCATCTCTAGGCTGAGTTAGGGGGTTCGAATCTAGGAGAAGAGGAAAAATAATATAATAGCTTATAGGTCGTTTGTAGAGGGATTTCAACAATCATATGCACTACTATAGTGGGATCCAAGCCTTTCTTTGTAGATAGGGAATCAAGGTTACTAGAAGCAAGGGATTTTCACTACTATAATCTTCTGAGATTTATGTAACTTGATTCATATTCATAATAATATTTATTTCTGTAATTTTTTGCATAGCACTAATGATTGCATTGGTTATTGTAAATAAATTCTTCAACTATCAAATACATTTTTGGTGTATGAGTGTATTATTTGGATTTAGCATTATTGTTAAATGTTACCCATTAGCTCATTTAAAATATGATCAAGCTATCTTGTAGGATTAATCAGAAATGCATCTTGAAAACTAGAAATTGTATGAGAACATACTTTTATTTCTTTAGGCTGGCTAGCCATCTAACAAGTTAAATTTATAGATGTCCTGCTTTTCTGCATGTAGTTTTATTAAAACTATCTCAGTATTGTGGCATAAATATTTCATTTCTTATGCATATGTTTATTAGGAGTTGGAGTTATTTATAGTTAAGTGTCCAGCAACTATTTATTAGGCATTTAGTTTTTTATATCTGCTTTAACATGGATTAGATCCTGTGAACTATTTCCCTAGTCTATTTCCTTTATCTCATTTCAATTCCAACATGCTTCTTTTCCCATCCTTTTAGCTTTCTCTTGATTGAGAGAAAGAATACCCTTTCTTCAATCGATAGGTCTAGGATAAGTGCATCTTTGGTTAAATTTTGCATTTTAATTTTAGTTTCTCCATATTAGAAGTCCTCTCCTCAAAGAGATAGTCTTTAGAGTGGTTTGGCTAAGCCACAAAGTCAACTAAAGGATCATTATCTTGCTTAATCAACAAGGATAATTGATATGTTGTCTCTTCTCTATTGGTAGATGAAGGTCATACTTTAAGCCATTAGAGACAGAGAAAAGGTAATAGGACCTAATATAACCAGTTGGAACCACTACTTCAATGGAAAAGGAGTTGCTTTAAGTTCCTGACTAGGTGGTCTCCCTTAGAATGTTGAAGGGCCATTTTCCCCTATCAATAGATCCATAAAAATATAATAATTTTTAAGTTTTTTAGGGAATTTTGGATACTTATATGGAAATTCTATTTAATATTTCAATAATATTACTTCTCCCTTTTATGCCATAGTTTCTAAGAACATAATGTTATGTTGGACTCTAGTTTGCTAACAAGCCTTTGAAACTCTAAAAGAAAAACTTATGATGACCCTTATCATGTGTGATCCAAATTGTGAATTTCCTTCCAAGGAAAACTCCTAAGAGTAATGGAAACCGGTGTCACACCCCCTCCCACATTTACCTACTTGACAAGCTCTCCAAGGTAAACATGAGTTGAGTGCTACTATGAAATGAATTGACCTCCAAGTTCAGGCAATGGAAGTGGGGCATATATTCTGACAACTTACTGGTATCCATCAGGAACTATAAACCACTCAAGAGCCTGATAATTACCCCAGGTGATCAATCCTTGAGTTGGAACTCTTTTTCACTAACCTAGCACCCCAACCACAACCTTGACACACTATGAATGCAGTTATGATGCTCCAACCACCAATCCTACCTGCATGCAATTATGACCAAAAATACCCTATTATGTCCATGCGATTGTGAGATCTATGCCACATTTGCAGGCAAGCCTCTAGACCACTTCCCACAAATGCCTATAAGTTTCCAGAAACATAAATGACGTGATAATAAGGTTAACCATTTAAAACCTAAAAAATATCTTGAACAGAACATGCCTAGTACATGATAGTATTTTTTCATACACATGGTGAACATATAATCTACAAGTCATGAACGCATATCTGATCATAAAATTCTAAACCTCATCTATGAGTGACTAAGAAGGCTAAGTTTGTTGGAAATAATACTGGGAGGGGCATGAATCAGTATTATCAGATCAATAATTTTACTTCCCAAATATATTTATATATGCTACGTTAGTAAATTGAACTAGCATGTATGCGCAACTGTGATTAGAGAAACTAACGTATATCTAGAGAAATTATGATTAAGATAATTTATCATGTGTTTATCTTAAACCAGTGCATCCATAACTTATTAAATAGTGCAGTAAAAACAAAATAAAGCATCGCACATAAGCAACACACATGAACACCAAGATTTAAGGTGGAAACCCAATGTGGGTGAAAACACCCACAATTTTCATCTATGTTTTCCTTTAATAATAAGAAAATTTGTTTACAATATTGTACTGGTGCAGACTCATACCAGTACGCAGGAATCCAATTGCAAAAGGCTACAACCTTCTCTCATTTTCCAGCTTCTACTGGAAGGGAGTTGCAACCCCCTAGCTCATGTACTAGCTAATTCATTTACTAGTATGTAGGCACCGACCTACAGAAGGCTACGGCCTTCTCTCTTCCTCCAGGGACCACGTTTCATGAATTTTCAGATTGGATACTCCTGGAACACAACACCACAATCTGAAGGCAATGTTTCATCCAATTTTCATATTGGACCCATCAAAACAATTAAACTTTAAACTGCATCAACCAATATTCAATTAATTTGAACCGTCAGATCACTAACACCAAAACAGTGTGCAGAACCCAGAAACCTGCATCATCATTCAGAACCAGCTGTAACCTTAAAAACCATGCATTGGAATGTATACGCTACTTGGTTGAACCCAAACTGTGTGTATATGCTACTTCCATTAATCAAACCTATGTATACCTTCAAAAGTACTACAAACATAAGCTTTTGAATCAAGTCTGTACCAACCAATAATATACTAAACATCTACTGTCAACTTACAAAGCTTTACACAGGTAGTAATAGAGATCACTTCTTCTCACTTATACAATCAATAAATCAAATACCAACCTCCTTATGCATTCAATTTTACATTCATATCTAAGAAGACTTCATTTATAGAACGAAGTAAAATAACATAATTTGATCAGATAGATCAGTCATATCTGAGAAAGAAGTTTTTCTTTTGGATACACTATTTTGAAGATTCTAACTTGTGTGTACACGTGCTTTTGAAGAGATGAACTAGCATAAAGATCTGCAAATATCAACTCATAACTTTGTTGCACTATTGAACTTTAAACAAACCCAGATCATGACATTTAAAGAATAAAACGGGTGTACACAATTAGATCTAGCCCAACCAATATCATATCATCAAATAATAAGTCATTTTAGGTCTCATGATCATGATCCAACATTGAATTCAAGGTGCACAAAGTATTTCAGATCAAATCACAAACATAGCCCTTGTAACATAAAATATACTTTAGATAGAAGTATTCCTTAGAAAATCATGCACTTGCACTCTTGGCCTTATGATCTTCTCCTCCTTATATAGCTTTAGGCCCTTTGTCAATACCTTAGACCAAAACCACTTAGGACCAATACCTTCGACCAAATACCTAGGGTCAATACCACAGACCAAATATTGCATACCACATACATAGGGTAAATACCACGGACAAAATACCTTGGAACAAACCCATGGTTTTCCAATATGTACGCACTTTTCTTCCTATGGGAGTGCGTGTATATGTATACGCTCTTTTTTTCTTATGTGGATCAAAGTGTATACGTTTTTTTTTACTAAGTGGACTAGCATGTATCAGCCTTTTCCTTTACCTTCTTTATTCTGATAAGTAGACCTTAGTTCCATCTTCCTATTCTTTTGTACCATTGCCCTATAACCTCTGAATATACCTGTTGTATTGCGAGTTTCCTTTTACAAAAATGAATTGACCTGTGAGTGAGTTTCCATCAAGGAGAATACTTGTGTCATAATGCCAACACAACTCCCTCTCAAGTGAGTTGCAATAGCACTTTTTAGCACATGCATTCATCAACCATTCAATAAAGTATCAAATCATGAACAAGACTCATAGCTAGAGCACATAATATAACCAGATATTTAACCCAAATATAAACAGAATAGAAATAATGACAAATAAAGCATAAAATATTGATAATAACAAGTACCTGTTCTCATTAGTTACATTAGAATAATATCCCATATTAATTTATGCAAAATCCAACCGAGCTAGAGACTTCCACATACCACCCGACCATAGATTGGGTTGAACCAAATATCTCTTTTAGCTAATCAACCCCATGCCATAATAGAAGTATGAATGTGGATATTATGGGGTAAACCAATACATAACCAAACATGGAATATGGAGGTTAAAAAACCTCCACCCTCAAGCTACTATTATCTTACATAAACTGATCTCGAGATCACAAAACTAAACCAAGTTTGGATGCCTCAGAATTCCTTCACCATACCTTGAAGAATTTTCTTGTCTCCACTATTATAGACATATTTAAGCACTTCAACCCCAAGATTATATGTCGATAAACTAGGGCTCATCAGCCCCTAAAAGAGTTTTTTCATACCCTAAAAGAACATAGTCATCAGATTACATCATTACCCAAAAGTTCCACCTGAGAAACCATCCAGAATTGGCCTAAACTGAACCATACTAACTGCTCCACTGGAAAAGTGCGATGCATACTGAGTGTTACAATGCCAGGGTGCGATGCATACTGTTTGGGCCTTCTATAGGGTGCGATGGGCGAGGATAGACAAATGTCTGAGACAGTTTGCTAGGTGGTTGCTCATGGAATCTTCTAGAAACTTCTCCTATGACACTTGCCTCTCTGAATTTGCCCAGGGCTGAGTAAGAGATCCAAGAAATATCTAAGTGGAACCAATTGTAACAAGTGGAATGACACTAATCAAAACCCCAGAGATGACTCACACCCTTGCACACATCTATAAATGAATCGCTCATCTAAGAGATTTGAGGATGGAATATTGTGAATTGCAAAGAAGTGCTAATAGTTTGTAATTGAGGAAAGAGTATTGTATTTTTGGTGTGATCTTGCTATTTCATGAGGTGAAGAGGGATTAAAGTTGGGAGGATGATGCTAGATCAGAAAAATGGGTTGTAATTCTCCCTTCTATTAATAAAGTTCTTCAAGTTTTCTTCCATATGATTGTGCAATTGTGAATGTTATCATTTGTGAATGCTATTATTTGTTCATTATATATCTGATTCTGTAATGTTTATGTTGTAATAGATCATGATGCTTTGATAGTTCTTTGTGTTTATGCAGGTACTCTCCCAGTGGGTTAAGTACGAGGAGGAGTTGCAAGCTCTGTTAAGGGGGAGAGAGATCAAGCAAGGGATTAAGTGGAAGTTCCAGGCTGGTTCCATTATCTTTCTCTTATCTGTTACACATAGAAGAATTTGCTTGATTGCTTCAAACTGTTGTTTCTAGGGTAGCTACCAAACCTAGAGGGCTAATTGTTCAACAAGACTCTAGCTTTCCCAGAAACAAATTGGCAACTCTGTTGGGGAATGAATAGAAGTTTGTTTGTTTTTCTTGTTTGTTTTATAAACTATAGACAGAACCTGGAGTCAGCCAGGTAGCCTTCGAACTACTCTTGCTCTACAATTGCATAGTAGATGAATGTTGCTTCAATCAATCTCTAGTTTAGTTTATGAATTAAACATTTGACTTACAAGCACATCTAGATGCCCTTTTGGTAGCTCAATAACCTCTCAAGACATTCCTCTATACTTTTCTCTTTACTGTCCATCAAAGCTTAGCTTAACTCACTGAAAACAACTGCACATTTGAGCCAAAACCCATTCCAGTTGCGCTCCCTAGCCCATCACACTGTCTGTCACTATAACCCAGTATGCATCACACCTCCTGAGTGTGTTAAGTGTGATGCATCCCTGTTTCTGTGAAGCCCAGGTGTGATGACTGACTAAACCCTTTTCCATTCTAGAAATTGGGGGTTTTTGACCTTGTTTTCAATTTTGTTTAGTTGTTTTTGCTGCTTATGAACAATGCCTCCTTACTAAAGCCTACTTGCATCACATAGATCAGCCTCCATTAGATTAGGATTAGTGAATGTTTTTTGTGTATTTGTGCATCATTTACAATCCTTGTCGAAAATTTGTTTAAATCGATCTGTTGCTTTCATACAAAAAGTGTTATAATTGTTGTTTTGTGTCGAAAAGAGAAGTGTCGTGGATTCTTCCTTCCCTGGATAGTCGATTGAGATTTTCGTAATTTATTTGATTTGATTTTTTTATATTCGAAGTGTCAAAAGAATTTTTTATTCAAAATTGAAAAGTTTTGTTTAGTCTTCCTTTCTTTATTGAAGAAGAAATTGTCAAAAATGTCGTTTTGAAAGAAACATTTCAGATCTTTGTTGCATTTAGTTTTCCTTTTTGGCATTTTTCACATTAAGGAGAACAAAAACAAAATACATGCATTTGCATTTAGCATTTTGTAGTTTTTGTGTGAAAAATGATTTAGGAAAATGCACTAGTGTGTGCTCTTTGCTCTTTGTTTGAAAGAATTGTAATCTTCTTTCCCTAGTAGCTAGGATTTTCATTGCTCAAAATAAACAAAGATTGTTTATCATTGTAGATTGCATTTTAGGAATTTCAAATCAACATCACATGGTGAACCATTGAAAGGAAAACTCTAAACAAGATCAAATTTAAAATAAATTTCAATGAACCTAACAATGCTTTGGAACTTAACACAGCATATCTAGAGGTCTAGGCTAGAGACGTGTTCCGACGTCGTAAAACCTAGTAACTATCGTTTTCATTGAAGGTTGGGTGATTCCTCCTCCTTGATATGACAAGTGCTAGCACAGACTTGTGCTCCCCGTACCATCGCGTATATATTGGGAGACCACAATACTCTTATATCCTTTTTCCATAGGAAGCTAAGTCTGCTGCCTTATTGATCGCAATGCACTAAACACAACATTCAGGAAGATTTACTGCCGTACATAAGTCCTTGGTATTTTCTCTTTAATTTATCACCAAGGTGTATATTGCAGTTTTGTGATTGGTTTGGTAATCCCTCTATCTAGATTTTCCAGAGTAGTCACTTTCATTCCTTCTCGACTCTTTAAAAGGAAAGGTCCATCTGAGCACTTATCACTTCAGGCTCATTAAAAATTGAAGGAGACTAGAGTCATCTTTAGCTTTTTCTCGACTCTTTAAAACTGAAAAAGCAAAATTGTATCAAAGCGTCATTAAAATTAATGGAATTCAGAATAACATCCGTGTTCCTTAGTTGATATTAGGTTGAGATATATGGAGACAAATCCAGAGTCCACCAATCGAGGAATCCCTTTTGAAGGGAATCCTGGTCCTTTTCCTTCTTGGGGAAATATTGGTTCTCCTTATATGGCTACATTATCCTTTCTAAGACCTACTATTGGCCTTCCAGTATGGTTGTTTTCAACCTCTGTGGTTCTAAATGCCATGATTCCTTCGGAGTCAAATCAACCTCTAGTTGATACTAAAGTTGACCCTTCACCTTCTTATTCGTTTGTTTCTCCCTCCCCTTCTTCATCTTCGCTTGGTGAAAGTAGTGATGCTAGTAAATAGGTGGCTGAGAAGAAGAAGAAAGGGAAGGAGAAGAAGAAGAAGCCAATTCAGCAGGGGGGAAACCAAACAACCATTGCTCTGAATGCATCATATGCTGAAAATCCGCACATTAAACTTCCCAAAGCCAAATTTCCATGCATAATTTGTGTGGGTGACCATTTTTCTTGAGACTGTCCTTGCTTTCCTTGGATCTTGAAAGAATGGTCTCCCCGTTCACACCATCCTGTGTCATCAACTTTTGGAGATCATGTTGGTAATACACCTTCAACTAGTGATAGTAAAGCTCATGGACAAAGAAGAAATGTTAGGTTTCCATGTAGGTTATGTGAAGGGAACAATGCCCTTCACCTTTGTCCCATTTTGGATGAAGCCAAAAGAGTGTTGGATAACCATCCTACTTCACTGCAGCGACTTCCATATGGCTACAAGAAACTCTCCCCAAGTCCTTTACTAGTTGAAAAACTGACTGACTTAAATCAACCATCGGTCGAAACCACTCTCTCTAAAAGTGAATCTTATGAGTCTGTACCTGACCAAGGTCAACAGGTCAAGGTGACAGTTGACCCAATTTCACCTTCAGATAATCGTACCCTTCCAGAAGAGAGTGAGAATGATATCGTTCAAATTCTTTTTGTTACTTCAGATTTCGATGAACTTGGGAGCAGTTTACCCATTCCTTCACGACAGGAGGAAAACCCCCCAATTCTCATAACTCAAGGGGTTAATTCACCCATTTATTTGGTACCCCCTCCAAGTAGTCTAGCCACTTCCTTTGATTGGAATTGACTACCAAGATCCCGCCTTCCTTCTTATGTACCTTTCTGGATCATAGTACAAGTTTGTAAAATGATCATGTCTGACACTATCATAGATGAAGGTGCATCAGTGAGTATCCTTTCCTCAACTGCTTGGAAAGTGCTTGGGTCGCCACTGCTTATGCCTGTTACACAAAATCTGTTAGGCTTTAACAAAGGAACCAGTTGACCGTTAGGGATCCTCCTAAGTTACCGATCACTTTGGGAGGGAAAATTGTTCATCTGAATGTGATGGTAGTCCCAGGACCGTTAGATTACAATTTACTCCTTGGACGTGACTATGTTTATAACATGGAAGCTATTGTTTCAACACTATTCCAAGTCATGTGTTTCCCACATGAATGCAAAATTTTCACTAGTGACCAGCTTTCATTTCGCAGTCCAAGCATAGCTCCAAGTCAATCATCATCCCTAAATGGTCCTTTTACATCATCAATATCACTTTAAGCTTCATTCCATCCACCTAATAACCATGAGTAGTCTAGTGAATATAATGAAGCTTGGGGGGCATGCACCTAGTTGTAAAGATAAGTCTCCCTATGGGTTATGTGATTGTTCTGACACACCATTCACCTTTTTCTATTATGGACGAAGCCAAAGAGGCATTTTGTCTATTCTGGACGAAACTAAGGAGGTGTTTTGTCTATTCTGGATGAAACCGTCCTACCTCACCACAATGGTTTCCATTTGGTTACAAGAGATCTCTCTTTCATCATATTGGGGGCATGTAAACCAGCTCAAGCATAGTTCCCCCATGGTTCAAGCTTGTCAAAAATAAACCCATTTTTTCAATTTTTATTTTCAATTTTTAGTTTTGTTGTTTTCCAAGCATAGTTTGCTTGTTTCAAGCTTGTAAAAACATGAAACCAAATCCAAGCATATTTCCCCCCATGGTTCAAGCTTGTCAAAAAACGAACCCACCTTCAACTAAATAACCTTTGTGATTCCCATTCTATCAGCCTTTTGAGCCTTGGTTTTGTACCTCTCATCACCTCCATCCTTTGGTCTATCATATGCTCTCACTTGGTTGTTTTACCCCTTTTTGAGGAATATTTGTGATGAGTGGTCTTATTAGCCAGCCTATTCACGGAATTCACCATGTTTTGAGAAGTTCCAAATTCACTAGAACTAGTTGCTATCCTAGACACCACTTGTTCCTCAAAATCAATTCTCCTTTAAACCCTTTTCAAACTCATTAAATATGAAAAGATTGTCAAGCCCTTGGCCTTTTCAGCTTGTTAAAGTGATTGGAAATGTCATCCCTCCCGTATGATTTTATACTTTTTCAGACCTGAGGGATTATCTCACGTTCTTTTTTGGCTCGTTAAAGTGATCGGAAAAATCATCCCTTTTATATAATTTTATCTTTTTTCTAACTTAAGGGATTATTTTATGAAAAATTTGGAGTTTTCTTTTCGTCCCTTTTCAAACTCTCTAAACATGAAAAGGACTGAGTTATCCTTGTTGTTAAACTCGGTAAAACAATAGTGACAAACTTGTCCATTCTAGACAAGACTGAGTTTCACTGTCGCTAGACTCGTTAAAACATAGCGACAGGTTTGCCCAAAGGTCTAATTATAGAACAAGCATATGTTATCCTCCTCAAGCTTGAAAAAAATAAAGAAGTATTGGTTAGCAATGACCGGGGAAAAAGGGAAAAAACTTGAAGAATTTATGGTAGCAGGTCACTCTTGAACATGACAATTTCACTCCATCACCATTATTGAGTTGGGTTGGGTTATTCCATTCACTGGCCATCTCACCATTGGTCTTTCACACCATCCATCTTTTGGGGTTAACGCTACCAATCCATCTCAGTGTCATGGACATGTTCAAGAGAAGTAATTCAGTTGAGAAACCACAATCCAGTTAATGTATCATCCACTACAATACCTCCAACCTTCATTTTTTCATGACTGCCATTCTTGAACCTTGTGTCGTCAATCCGTTTTCACCTCCAGAAATCATTTTCTTCGTTTCATGTCGTAGATGTGGGATACATTAAGGCCCTCCTACAATGAGTCACTTCTTGTTGACATCAGCTCAATATCCAAGAATTTGACTTAGAAACAACCCTTTCAGTGCTTTGAAGCTTGCATACATCAATGGAAAGTTTCTCACTTTCGGCGATAAGTTGACATCAATGGCCTTCGACCGAAAGATTTTGCATGGTGTTTGACATTGGATCATATATTCACACCACGTGAATTGTACTGTAGTACCTTGAGGGTCATTATCATTATCGATGATTACTCTCGCATCTATTAACAACTCACATCATTGGCTGGTAATCAGGCAATGTCTTTCCATGTTTGACTTCAAAGCATCTCTTCACATGGATCGACTTGTACATTGGGCAAAGATTGAACAAGTTTGAAGACCCTAGATCTAGTTTTATCCATCTGGGCTGCTATATATTCAGGGATATAAAAACATCAAATGTACAAAGCCACTGCATAGATGGTCATCCGAACCATGGATGATGACTCTACATCTGAATAATCACTAGTCTACATCTACAGACGACTATCTAATCTATGCACATGAAATGAATTTATAGCGCTGAGCATGGGAATGCCTAGCTCAACTAGATCATGAAAATTATATTATGATGATGTATTGTTTTGTAACTTATGCAGGTCACCTTCCAGTTCAAAACCTCGGATCCTCATGATAAAGCATTTCACCTGACATCAATATTTACGACTTCATGATTTAGGGGGAAACTGTTATAGACATGTTTGGGCACTTCAACCCCAAGCTTATATGTTGATAAAATAGGGCTCATCAACCCCTAAAAGAGTTGTTTCATACCCTAAAAGAACATAGTCATTTGATTACATCATTCCCCAAAAGTTCCACCTAAGAAACCATCCAGAATTGGCCTAAACTGAACCATACTGATTGCTCCACTGGAAAAGTGCGATGCATACTTAGTGTTACACTGCCAGGGTGCAATGCATACTATTTGGGCCTTCTATAGGGTGCGATGGGTGAGGATGGACAAATGTTCGAGACAGTTTGCTAGGTGGTTGCTCATGGAATCTTCTAGAAACTTCTCCTATGACACTTGCCTCTCTGAATTCGCCCAGGGATGAGTAAGAGATCCAAGAAATCTCCAAGTGGAACCAATTGTAACAAGTGGAATGACACTAATCAAAACTCTAGAGATGACTCACACGCTTGCACACATCTATAAATGGATCTCTCATTTAAAAGATCTGATGCTGGAATATTGTGAATTGCAAGGAAGTGCTGATAGTTTGTAATTGAGGAAGGAATGTTGTATTGTTGGTGTGATCTTGCTATTTCATGAGGTGAAGAGGGATTGAAGCTAGGAGGATGATGCTAGATCAGAAAACTGGGTTGTAATTCTCCCTTCTATTAATAAAGTTCTTTAATTTTTCTTCCATATGATTGTGCAATTGTGAATGTTTTCATTTGTGAATGCTATCATTTGTTCATTATATATCTGATTATGTAATGTTTATATTGTAATAGATCACGATGCTTTAATGGTTATTTGTTACTATGTTTAAGCATGTACTCTCCAAGCGGGTTAAGTACGAGGAGGAGTTGCAAGCTCTGTCAAGGGGGAGAGAGATCAAGCAAGGGATTAAGCAGAAGTTCCAGGTTGGTTCCATTATCTTTCTCTTATCTGTTAATTATAGAAGAAAACATTGGATTGCATTAAACTGTTGTTTCTAAGGTAGCTGCCAAACCTAGAGGGCTAGTCATTTGACAAGACACTAGTTTTCCTAGAAACACCACCCTCCTATCGAGGGATTCCTGAAGAAAACCATCTCCACCCCCAACCTTGGGATTTTCCTAAGACCACCTCACCTTGTTCCAAAACCCTCCAAAAATCCAAAGCTCAACCAAGACTGAATCTCATCGCACCATTTCTATCTAGGTAATGGCAAGCCAAGATTAAAACCATTGTCAAACCAAGAAATACCCATGCCAATTCAAAAATGAACCAAATAAAAGAATCCATATACCATGCATTTACATCCCAACAAGGAAATCACATATGCAACCTTTTACCCACAGAATCCTGCTACTGAAGTTGTTGATGCAACCTTCTCTATGTGCTCTGTTTCTTTCCTTTTATTTCGTTTTCTTGTAATTTGCTTGCTTAATTGCTTGTGTTCAATATCTCTTTCTCTCCTTTTAGAGTTCAATTTATGAAAATGATCAAAGACTGAGAAAAAACTGTCAATTGTTTGTCAAGTGCCTTTATATCATTGATGTATATTCCTTTCGTTTCCTTTTCCCTTCATTTTTCATTTTCCTTCATTTTCTCTCTAATTTCCCTTGCATTCATATTTGTGTCTCTTCACCTTCCTTTTCTCCTGATTTACTTTACTTATCATAATTAAATTCCATTTATTTCCTAGTTTCCTTTGTCATTGCTCCTGCCAATTTCCATAGAAAATAAACCACAAGTGATGCCCACTATAATTTTTTCCCAACATTCAACTTGGAATACATGTCCCATGACCTTGGTTTTATTTACTATATATGGAAAATCAAATAGGGATATTGCAAATCCCTCTCCATTGGGGGAACACTGCCATTAATGTTCAATGGCACTTATAACTAGCAAAACAAAATACTTATGGAGATTTATAAAAACAACTTGATCTAGTATTTACAACGAAAAATGCTCAAACATAACAAAAATATTTCTTATGGAGCTTTATAACATAGCTTGATATGTTATTTACAATGACAAACACATATACTTATGAAAGTTTTCTTAAACCAACAAATAAAATGATATGATGCCCACATCAATGACAAGGGAATCTAGAGGATCACACCTCCACCCCCCAAGTAATACCTGGATTCACCTCCTTCCTTGGAAGTCAAGAATCTAGTGCTAAAATCAAAGCCTGCATCTAATGTCTATCACCACAATCCTTGGGCTACATATTCTCTTAATGAAAATTTACCAACTCATTTTTCTAGGGCACACTCCCAATGTTCTTCTGATTCCAACCAGAAATGCTAATGACCAAAAAAAATAATATTATTTGGCCTTCCCTTCTCTACTTCCTAGTCCCTTGGGCAATCCAGTCACCCCCTTCTATGTAGTCACTCACCTTCCTATTGGAAATACTAAGAGGGGGATAAATCAATGTTTATTTTCAATTATTATTTTTACCAGTTAGATCACTTATATTTAGAAAACAAAATGAACAATAAGAATAAATGCTTTTGTTAATTTCTTCAATTAATGAAGTACAATATATGTAGGGATCCAACCCTAGATGAAGACACTGATCTTCAATATTCCAGGCTCCAACCTATATTTTCCAAGCATTGACTTGGACTTCTAAGGCTCAAACCTTATCAATTTTGAGGCACCAACCTCAAGGGCTTCAACCCTATACTTGGTTCAGGCTCTGACCTGGTTTCTTGAGGACTTCGATCCTGTAGGGATCCAAATCTATCTTCCAAGGCACCAACCTTATATTTTCTAGGCTCCAACCTATTGGGCTCCAACCCTTGCTTTACTATGGTAAGATATATTTGGTTATATTTCACGACTCCCAATGTCTTATTCAATGAGCCCTGTCTATCTTTGCTTAGTCTTCACTTTAGTATCCATGTCATATCATCAATGAAAACCTTGATCTCTTAGAAGGTGTCACCATTTCTCTTCATCATACCCAAGCAATTTCTCCAAGTTACCTCATGATGACTAATGCATTATGGTCTTCAACATTATCTCCACAATGTATTCAAGGCATGTAGCTAAGAATGTCTTCGACGAATGTCTCCAAGATCAGTCAAGGCAACTCAACAAGAATGCTCCAATCTAGGATCTTCTTCAATATCACTTGACAAAGACTCCAGACATGGTCTTAACAAGTTGTTAAAAAATGTTCCAAGGTACTTTTGTTGTACTCCAAAAAAAATCTCCTATTAATTTTTATGACAAACCTTCGACACTTTGAATTCACACACAACAAAGATCTAATAGGCTTCTTCCTAGCTTCAATAAAGGGAATCGACTCTTCCAAAAGAGCTTGGTTCTAACCTTAAAACTTTGGATATCTTTTACTGTGGATTTGTACCACAGAGTTCGATTTTCTTTATGGACAATAGGCCACAGTCACACGTCTTGTTTGATCAACTTCTTTAGTATCCCACAAAATTTTCTCAAATACGTATTTCTTGCATGAATGAGAATATGTACTCTATACATGAACTTTGCCTTCTTTTTTTCTCACAGAATATTCTGAACTTCGATTGAAAAGAATTCCTTCGTATTCCTATATAAAATTAGTCAAAAAACAAACTCTATAATGAATTTACACTGTAGTCTCAAATAAATCTCCACAGGACTGTAAAAATATCACTAGAACAGATCCACAAGTTTTTAAGTAGGTTCACGAGGAATGAGTTATTTATTCTACATTCTCACTTTTTTTTTTTTATGCTCTCTTTTGTAATTGTATTTCATTTCAGTGGTGATAGAATGAAGCAGATGCCTAGAGCTTTTAAGAGTGTAGACACAGTTTGAAGCCACAATATTTCGAACCTCTGTCTGAGGTATTAAAAATATTGGTCTTCCATAGCCGGTCTGAGGAATAGCTTCTTTTCTTTGATTCTCCTCCTTAGAGTTCACAAGATGTGAACCTGTTCATATATCTCTATGATTAATGACTGAATTATGGTGAGAGAAATACTGATTTTACTTTGGATTAAAAGGCACGTCCTTTCATATCAACTGACATGTTGGAGCCAACATGAATATAAGGTTGACTTATGAATTTAATATTGAAATTAATCTTATCGTTGAAACATCATTGTTTATGGAGGAGCCAACCTTCTAATTAAATTAATGGATAGTCATATCTTTAGTAGTAGACATAGGGATGATTAAGGGGAGATTTTATTAAAAAAAAATCATTGGTTTACCATGATGTATATGCATTATATGTTTACCATGTGAAATATAGAAAAAGACAAAAGAGATCATGTTAAAGACTTGTCTTCCATACAAAAGACCGTGTCTTCCATTGTATCCCATTTTCCATGTACATGCAACAATTACACATTGTCTGCCATGTATGGTCATAGGAAACATGTATGCCATGTTTGTAATGTATTACACCATGCTGTCTATACTATACATTATGTCTGTCATGTAGGAAAATTTATGTTATGTGAGTAATGTATCACCATGCTTCCTGCATTATACATTATGTCTGATAGCATTATACATTATGTTTTCCATGTAGGAACATGTATGCCATGTTTGTACACCATGTTGCCAACATTATACATTAAGTTTGCCATGTTTGTCTGCCATTAAACAAAGGCATTTTATGTATATGGTAATGGTAAATTGCATAGGTATATGATGTTTGCGTAGCTTTTTTAGGAACTAAGGAAAGACATTTCATGTAAATGGTGTGTATGCTTCAATAAGTCTAGGATATTATATGGGACTTGCAATTAATATTTTAATGTCTAAAGATTGATAAATGTACGGTCTTATTCATTTGAAAATACATAATAGAACTAGGTATCATTAGGATATGTAGAAGGATTAGGATTGGGATTACGTTAGGGTTTTATATGAAAGGCCTTCACACTTGGAACTTCTTCAATAGTTTGGATATGATTAGTCTTAGTATTTTCTTCCACTAGGGTTAGAGAATTATGTAAATATAGGATTTACCTAGGGTTAGGGAAACATCACACATCACAAGAATATTTTCCATCCCAATAATGCGATATTGAGATCAATGACAACTTTGATGAACACTTCCAAGTTCCCTGACATCCCTTTCTCAGGCCATCCATCCCTTGGAAAGGTTTCCTCACATCAGAATGTCCAAAAACCATGGCATATCATTTCCTTAAAACCATCATACCCATCATAGCATGCTTATGTAAATCAATGGACACTATTCGGTACTAGTGTCCCATAATGACCCTTCTCCTGAATGATTTATCAACACACTATTGCATGTTGTTATAGCACCATTTACCACCCTTGGTAGATTTGATGCTCTATGATATGGCCTAGGGAAACCCTTCCCTACTAGACTTTGTCCATTTTCTAAAAAACAATGTTTTAAATCCCATACATGATTATGCCCTGTCAAAAGTGCATGTACACGTGGGTAAGCCTATACCCAACCCACATATATGTGCTAAAACATTAAAAATATATATAATCTCCCTTAATTCAGGCGGGGTTTACCCACCTACTATAGCCTGTGGCCCAACTGTTTCCCAACTAAAAATACTAATTTGGAGAAGTATAAATAAACCTCCATGTGAAGACCTAGGGGAGGAGAAAATAGTAGATATTGATATTATAGTTGATTAGATACCTACTCAAGTCTAAAGATATCCCTATGCCTTCTACACTTCTGAGTCACAGGAAACCCATGTTTCCTTCTTGAGATGTCTAACATCCCTTCATGACATCCTTGTGTATACTTATGGAGGATGGCTGAGCCCTGGGCAAGATGGATCCGAAGGATGGTTTCGCTTGGAGCATGTAGATGATTCAGGTTATATTTCTTATGTATTTTATTTAGCTTACATCAATAAAGAGGTGTTTTCTTGTTCTTTATGACTATGGTCTTTATGCATTAATTTATGTTATGATTTCCTTTGAAATCTCATGTTAATGCTTATTTTCTTACATTTGTATATGATCTAACACTTATACCATGAACACAATTTCTATTACTATTGTTGTACATGCTTTGCTTGAACGAATTGCAGGTTTTAAGGGGTGTATGTATCAGTCTTGCTTCAAACGATGTTCTCAAACATACTGCTATCATTAATTTACTACCTGAGGCAATATCTCTTGGTATTGATTCATTAGTAGTATACTTGGATTCGGAATTGGTGGTATCTCAATTAAATAACATCTATCATGTGAGATCCTTATTTATATCACTAATTTTTGAGAGTGCGTTTATTACAAAAATCATTTATTTATATCACATTTATTCATATCCACGAGCAAAAAATTGATTTGTGGATTCTATCTCTAATCAAGCATTAGATTGACACATAAATCATTCATCACGTTAACAATAAAAACTAATCAAAGAGTCATCTGTATATATATGATCATCATAGTGAAATCCTTGTTACATAGATAGAAGTTTTATGTTTAAAATAATATACAAAATTGGGACAAAATCATCCTACAAAATTAGGGCTTATGCCCATAATCATGTCTAATAAAAAAATATCTTCTCATCCATCTATGGGTCATTCTTAGGGTGAGGAGCATGAAAGAAGATGATGGAATTTGCCACCTATTGGAACAGTCGCACCCAATAATGTGGCACTCCTACCACACGCCTCTAAACCTCCTCTGGAAGGTCTTCTATAGCTACCATAGGTACTTGGTGAGTTAGTCTCACCAACTTTCTCTGTACAACATGAAGGTTCCTTTCTATCTCAGCTGTAGCTCCCTCTGCGTCTCTTCTGCGAGGCCTGTGCCTAGGTAGACCCTTAAGTCTTACTGGTCCAACATCTGTGTCATGATCAAAATAATTTTGTAAGTATTTGTCTCATTAAAAATATTTTCATTTTATATTTATACTAATTTGGAGAAGTATAAATAAACCTCCATGGGAAGGCCTAAGGAGTAGAAAATATTAGATATTGATATTATGGTTGATTAGATCCTTGATCAAGTCTAAAGATATCCATGTGCCTTCTGCACTCCCAAGTCATAGGAAACCCCTATTTCCTTCTTGAGATGTCCATCATCCCTTCATGACATACTTATGTATACTTATGGAGGAGGATTGTTGAGGCCTAGGCAGGACAGATCAGGAGGATGTTTCGCTTGGAGCTGGTGGATAACTCAGGTTGTAGTTCTTCCATATTTTCTCTAGCTTACATCAATAAAGAGACGATGTCTTTCTCCTGATGACTATCATCTTTATGAATCAATTTATGTTACGATTTTCTTATAAAATCTCATGTTAATTCTTATTTACTTACATGCTTATATGATCTAAAACTTATATCATGAACATGCTTTCTATTAATGTTTTTGTATATGCTTTGCTTGAATGAGTTACAGGTTTTAAGGCATTGGAAGAAGCAGAGGGTTTGAAGGGAGTGACCTCAAATGTAGGACCTCCAAGCAATACCTCTTCTTCCTACTTCAGTAGTTTAAGTATTAGGATTGCTTGTTTGCGTGTCTCTTTATGTTGTATGCCATCCTCTCTATTGGGGTTCTCAAACCAAGACCCTAAGGTGATTCTACCCGTAACACATGTTCCAATCCATTTTACTGTTTCTCTTGACACTCTGGCAGTCAATTCCAACCACCCAAACCTGTGCATTTTTATGCTTTATTGTACAAAGAACATGGTTTCCACTAGACTCAAAAGAATTGAAACAATTCAAACCATACCTCATTGGTAGCTCATCAATATGGTACACTTTCAAATTATTTTACTTCCTATCATAAGAAGTCATATTAGTCAGATGTGCATAATTTTGAAATAAAAAATTGAAATGAAATAGTGATACTTATCTTTCAAATTGTTCTTTTCTTCTCCCTTTGTTCTTGTCTTTTCCATACACACACTAAATCAATTTCCAAACCTTGAAATCACCGAGTGCCTTCTCTTCTCTTTGACCATGTACACATATTGGATCTATTTCCAAACCCAACAAGCACCTAATGCCTTCTCTTCTAAATCAACAGGGGAATTTGAAGACTATACCACCTCCTCCCTTAATATCATCAATACATGCATCCAAATACTATACTTCCTCTACCCTCAATATCAACAACAAATACCTCTAAAGACTATATCACTTGTACCCTCAATATCAAAAACTCAAGATTGGTCTCTTTCCAAGTTGTCTAGGGATACTATCTCAACCCACAACCTCTAAGGATCCTAAGAACCAATCCATTCATAGCACGTACACATAGACACAATGTACAACACAATACATACACCTACACTCTATGTATAGCACAACACATACACCTACACTTAGTGTACAACATAATACATGCACCTACAAATGGTGTACAACACAATACATGCACCTACACATGGTGTGCCATACAACAAATATACGTACACATAATACAACACAATGAATACACATGTTACGATATGATGACTATACAATACTCATGAAATTGTACCACATGTACACAACATAACATGTATGACATGTACACAACAATAGTACTTCACATCTAGAGACCACACCATCTCTACCATGAAACCTTGCTACTAGTGTCTTTCCCATTCCTTACTACATGCATCCACAACCCAAGTCCTGGTTTTGTGGCTCTTTCCACTATCCATGCTTGTCCCAGCATGTCACAAATTACATTTCTTTCATTTCGCTGATGTATCCTTCAACATTACCTAAAATAACATAAACATGGGCATAGTTATAAGCACATAATATCAAAATCATATACACATTATACTAACCTCATAGACCTTTTAGGGCTACTCTGCCCACCTGATTCCTTATCAAACCAAGAACCCTTTTCATGCCATTCACTTGCATAAGTAATCATTCTTCCAAAAGAATGGTCCCTGATGATGTTGTTAAACAATGGCACACACACACACACACACACACAAACTCACACATATATATAAACATTAGCATAATCATGATCACAACACAATTATCAATGTTCATAAGGTCAAAATTAAGAGAACTTCCTTATTCATGCACAACATGCAAAAAATTGAGAAACATAGTTCCCAACATATCCAAGGCATTTCATGCCTCACATCCATTTTCTTTACCTTTCCTATTACAATTTTCATGATTGTCCCGCCACTATCCATTTACTCCAATGGACACAACCATCCCAACTGGATATCATATTCTTGCCTTCACCTAATCTTATTCATGCACCAAGCTCCATCCAAGTCTTATATTACCTGTTGGTTTTCACTCATCTTTCCTTGACCTCCGTTAACTTCCTATTTTCCCAACCAATTCCCAACACCCTTAAAACATAAAAAGTCAAGAACAAGATGAAAATAATAATAAAACCATGGAAAACCAACAACAATACAATATCACAAAAATGTCATGGCCATGCACTAGACGCATTCATCAAAATCACAAATCAAGCACAAACATATCACAAAACATCGAAAGAACAAAACTTTCAATAGAGACCATGATTTCACCCCCATGGTTCCTTGTGATTCCAAAGGAAAGATTCACCTTATCCTCCTTCAATATCTATGGCACTCTCTTTTTCCATGAAATTCCATACATAATACTTCCATAAACACATAACTATCAATGCATAAATAAATATCACAATATACTAGTTTCCTTACCTTGACATATTAAGCATGATGTCCTACAATTGAACACCTGCACTTAACATCTCTTAAGGGGTTCCAATTCCCTTGACAAAACTAACTTTCACTAAAACCAAACATTATGTGAGCATATGATCAATCATCTTCCATGTAGCATCCTTGGCTCCAAAGTGCTTCCATTCACTTTAAATTACTCTATTGCTCGGTCCGAGAGTATGAGCATATTTCACTGTAGGATGCATTAACTCTCTACCTAGAACTCTCCCTCTGGTTCCACCTTACATGTTAATGATGGATGCATTATGATCTACCTACCTATTATCCACTACTACATAGTTCCAAGTGTTGGCTTATATGGGCTTGACCCAGGTTCGGAAGAATTATTTAGCCAAATAAATCTCGTAGCTACTGGCCCTTTCGGCAACAGCCCGTGAAGCGCGGACTGAGTTCTCACCTGAGGTAGCAAGGGAGGGTGTTGGAACCAGGTTTTTGCACCCTGGGGATGTCTCGATATGGTTTGGGGCTCACACGTTGTTCTACAGCCTCGTGCTACGCTAGATCCGTGCAGATTGGAATACCCTTATTGTGTTTAATACATATTGAATCACTTATTACTGGTTTGATCTAGTTAAAACAGTCCTTAAGAAAAAAATTATTACTTTTGGTTACTTCGTGCATCAAGATTAATCTAGATCACATGTATTCAACTGTATCAAATGCAAAAATCATAACAGTTCATTTATCATAAAAGAGTAAAGTCACACCCAAAATAGAATTCATAAGAAACTTATCTTTATTATCGATCTTCAACAATACATCTAGATCCACCCTACGCACTCAGCTGCAGGGGTCTGTGCACATAGCTGTGGACTTTCCAAGCCTCTGCACGCACAGCTGCAGAGCCTCTACCTTCTACCCTTCTCCCTTGACTCAGAATTATAGATGCTTTCAAGCTATTTCCTTCAAGGACCCATTACATTCCATCTTTTAAAAGAACTACTTTCCCTCATAGAGCCCCGCTCTATTTATACTTTCCCTTGGCCCGCGATCCCTCCGTGGGCCGACTCTATTACTATTTCTTTACATTATTTTTGGGCAGACTACCCTTTCACTCAACCTACTATAGTTCACACTCCGTGCTTTCTGTGGAGTCTTTTACCCTAATATTACCCAAAATTCCAGGCTTTGCACCCCATACTCATTCCACGGGGCTTGCGCTACCCACCAGTCCCCCAACACAATCATCATGACTCGTTTCGAGTCACTTAGCTAGTGTGTCCATCTTTGCATGAAGGTCATTTAACAATTTATGTGCCATGCGTGTCTCTTCAGCAAATTTTATAGCGGTCCGTTGCACCAGTGCCACTCGAGTTGCTGATGTATATGTGTCTAATGGGTTCACTTGCTCAAAATCACAGATTTCCTACATCTATGCTATCTTGCCCTCCATCATTGTATAAATAGTAAATGCTTCATCGATCCATCGATGAATGTAGTCTTTAAGTTTTGCCTCCTTTTGCCATGCAACGTCCATTTGGGCCTTGAGGGCCTGAGCTTCCCTCATCTTAGCTAGCCATTGTGTGATAGTGACCATTTGTGCCTCTTCGCGAGCTGTATCATAGGCCTGCTGCAACGTGCGTACCTCAGCTTCGACACACTAAACAGTGGGGTTCTCCTATAGATATGTAATTAGGCCAATAGATCGATCTAAAAGTCCTGAATATTCTTGGACTGTGCTTCGCATGGTTTCCATGCCTTCTTGAATTTTTGCGTGAAGATGTTCATCATCAGGTCGGGGTTGCTGTGCCTAGAGCTGAAGCTTTACAATCTATAGGGCAAGCTCTCGTTATGCTTTTGTAGCCTCTTCCTCTACTGTGCAGGCTTCTGTAGCCATGTGTTGAACCTTGGTCAGAGTTGGAAGATCCTCAGGGATAGCTACCCTCAGAACTGTGTGACATGCTTATGTGATGACTTGTTTAATGTTCCTGTAACGCTCAACCCAGACAACATGCTGAAGATTGACCTGTTTGATCTCAGCTTTCTGCTCCTGTAAAGTGTGGAGGGCATGACCTTGCTTAGTGTGAAGTTCACTAGTGAGCCCCTCTTGCAATTGAAAAAGCATGCTACTAGGTAGGGTGTCCAGATCTAAATCCCAACTACCCTCATCACTGGGTCTTGTAATAGCAGCGGATAGCAATGTTACAATGTTCGGTGTAGGCACGCTTCTCAGTGGCTTAGTCATACCTATTTTGTTGGCGAGGTGAACCTTACCCATAGGTTGTGCTTGCAATGTTTCCAACTACTTCCGGATTTCCCCAAACACAGTTGTCTATTCTGTAAGTAGAGCAGGCAATGCAGGGCTTATTGTGAATTCATTCTCCACCCCTGTTATTACTTCAAACTTTTTCGTGATACTTGGTGGGTCCTCACACTGCGACTGTTTGACCTGTTCTGGAAGCCTGAGTGTCTGTCTCTTGTGCTGGTTCCAATTCTTGCTCTACCAAAGTCTCTTCGGTTGGCAGTTTCTGGGAAACTGCTTGTTGCTAAGCAAACTGTTGTTCTTGTCGTGCGTTTTCTACCAGATGCTGGAAATGCTGATGTTGTTCTTTCTCCTGCTGTTTGGCAATGAGTTTGTCTAGGATGGCCTTGTCCGGAGCGTGCCATTCAAGAGGCCATTTTGCCAAAACCCCATAGATTGCTTTGTCCATTGCGATGAACAGAAGTGTGGTACAAGATTGGTTCGAGTTCTTTCATGCTCGGATGTACACATGATGCATGTCAACTTTAAACTCGGCCATGCTTTGGAGATTATTGTAGATTGTGGGAGACATGTGTAGTCGGTGAGCAATCCATATCCGTTTTGTTTTTGCCATGGAAGTTCAAAATTCTCGAATTGCAAAAACCCTTGTCACATCCCTTGTTGCGCATAGCGCCATAAACCGTATGGCCTTAGCTAGGTCATCTGTAATGCTATGGAACTAGCTATCCATTGGCAGTGCGCTTGTTACCAAAAATATTGACAGAAGCAACCAAGCATAATGAAATGTCTTACCTTTGTCCCGTTCTTCTTGGAAATTGGTCAAGAACTCTGTGCATAAGAACTGTGCGTAATTAAACTACACCCCCTCGGTGCACTGCCCAGCCAGCGCAATGATAGAGGCTCGTAGCTTGTTTGTACGACACTTCCACATGAGTTTTCCTTCGAAAAGCTGTGTAGCCATTCAGACGGTGCCGTTGTTGATGCTAGCTATGACATATTCGTGCTTTCATTTCACTAGCTTGTACCACGTCTTCACTGTTTCGGTGAGGCCGACCTTGCTGCTAGTTCCTGCAGTGTTAGCGGGGTCATCTCCTTACAATGGTAGGTGCGTTATGCGGTTGATTAAGTCAGTTGTGATCAGAATTAGCTCTTCCAACCATAACAATCCATCATGTATAAGACATAGAAGTTGTCGGATCACAAAGGCCATAATAGTCACGCTGTGGTAGTGAGGTAGCCATCGGAGGTTGAGGATCCTAGCCTTCTCTATACCCAGAAGCCACACCCATGGTAACAATTTTTCTGCAGAAAATTCAGGGAACTTCTCGCTATCGGCCATATCCCAATCTTCAAATTTGAGGGTTGGAACATGTCCCCACATTGAGCCTTCAATATTTATATCATCTGGAGAAAGTGGGGTCTAAAGTTTGGCTTTCCCTCCATCTAAGTCCTTTGGTATCTTTGTTGACCCTGTCTATGGAGACAGATATGGGGGAAATGACGGAATTTGGAATGCATCTACTTTTTCCTCATCAATCTGGTCAAGGAGCTTCTAAAGAGCCTCATCCTCTTCCTCGTTGTCTATCAAAATGGCTTTGCTGTTATCGGTTGTAGCTTGATTAGTGGGTCATGGTGAGGCTCGGACTGTGCGGGTCTTCTGCTTCATCTTCTACCTTCGTGGTGTTCATGGGGATTTTGGAACCTGTTATTCCCAGCTCACGCCTGCTAACTCTTCCTGATTCAACTGCATTTCTTTGGTGAATGATGCTTGAGTTCTAGCCATAGGACGCATGGGTTGATTTGTGGTTGGATGTATACTAATTGATCCTGGCATATAGGTCCAATGTGCCTGTATACTTCCGCAGTCATAAATTAAGACTGTCACTTTGAACAGTGTCATTCCTTTGTGTTTCAGTATCATACCAACGTTCCCTCAAGTGATCTTAATGAATTCACCTCAGAACTTTCATCTTGATTATTCGTCGCCTACTCCTTCCTATCGTACCCTAATGTCTCTGTTATGAAAAAGAGTGCTAATGGTTAGCTTTTGACTGGGTTGCGTGGTAGTGCAACCCATCACTCACTATTGTGATCGAGGAGACAGGGTAATGTAGGCAGAACTTGGTACACCAGATTGGCTCCCTGCAGACTTGTTTATAGTCCTGTGCCCTCTTTCAGCTACTTCGGGTGTTGAGACTATGACCTTAACGACTAGTCAGGTGTCTACACTGTCGGTGCAGATCCATACTATCCATACCTCCTTGTGCTGCGAGCATCATCTGAGCACTTAGTTAGCCAGGGTTCTACGCCATGGATGTGTGTGCTGTCTTGATAGCCTGGTCCCCTCTGGGTTAGTTCTAGCAATATTCCACGAGGGTCTGAGTTGTCTTAGGTGAAAAAGGTTCGAGCTTTTGTAAGCATTGCGACATGATATTCTCCTGAATTTAGTCCTTTATACCACGCTTTGATCTTCGTATCATACCTTAAGGGTGTTGTCAGCAGGGGGTTGGTAGCTACCCGGCCTCTTCTGGTATTTCTTCCATTGCCTAATGCAGAGCCATCTAGGTCGCAGTACCCGCAACCTCCAAGAAATTCGTTTTAACGCGGCGTTGCGATGTATGCCATCCCTTTGGTTTTTGTGGATCCTGTGGGCAGCTTCTAGTGATTCGAGTTGTTGCAGGTTGCTCTTCTTCTTCTGCCTAGCTATCAGTATTAATGTGTGTCTGTGACCTCCACACTTTATTTTATGCTTAGTCTCGCCTATCTCTTTTGTCAATGTCCAAGCTTTTCGGGATATGAATACCTTCAGTGCACTGGGTTTTGATTTCATCAAGACCATTGGTTCTCTGGCGAATTTTGCGAACGATGCGATAGCTCCTAACACCACCATTCTATTACAATTCAATGTGGTTACTTCGTGCAGTCGATTTTTCCATCGTTCAACCTTTTCATCTAAATTTGATGTGCAAGAGCTATCGTGGTCCAATGAGAGTCGTCCATCCGTATTTGGGTTCACTTGGTCCCCATTTCATGTGGTGTGCTGGTAGATGCAGTCTAGTTCCTTGTCGCTATCATCATCGCTCACTGGTTCAGTATAGCGGGCACCTTTAGCTAGATCCAAAGGAATGACTACTTGGAGTGCATTCTTTTCGAAGATTATTTTCTGCTTTTTGAGGTTGATGATTCCATTCATGCCTATTACCCATTCTATTCCTAGTAGTGCTGGATAGGGGTTGCTATCATCCATGATTTCTATCACTTCAAAATCAGCGTGCATGCAGACATCGTTGATATCTACGACAACCCCTTGCAACCTTCCCATTGGGAGGATCTTATGTTGGTTTACCAATTGCAATTGGATCAGGGACCATTGTAGTGTAGGCCTGCCCATGCATTCACAGGTCTTTTTTGGTAGGACATTCATGTCAGAACCTAGATCTAATATGACCTAGTCCATCTCATAATCGCCAATCTGGGCAGTCAGCCACATCTCCAGTCGAGTGCATAAGATGTGTTTTCCCAATTTATGGATTATGCGTGGTTTGTCTGCCCCCACGCATCTACCTATTAATTCTTGTAACCCTTTCACCGCATTGGGATCCCATAGGAGCCTCATACATGTTTCTAAAAAGGTAGTTATGAAGGCATTATCTTGCTGTAGGTCCTGTTAGCATCTATATTCGCCTTAGGCTGAAGGAAGGCAAAATTCAGGGTAACCACAAACCAAGCTCAGTCTAGTAGCTAGCCCTACCAGAATAGGAGAGGGCTCTCTCCGAGTCACACTTAGCGAATAGATAAATGAAACGGTCTAAGATGACTTACAGTGAAATATTGATCTTAGGCTAGTAAGTGAATATGGATATAAGAAGCGATTTTTATGAATGACTGTGTTTCTGGGATGGTATGGGACCAACAAACAGCAATGAGCAGAGGATGAAATAAAAAGGCACAGATTACTTCGTGAGGCAAGATAGGCAGAAAGCCTAGCAAATTAGTTTGAAATAGCATGGAATGGAGGGATTGCTTAGGAGCGTGAAAAGGGCATACATACATGAATCCTTTTCAACAGAAGAAAGAACACTGAACATGAAATTTTCCCATAGGCAGAGCAATAAAATTGAATTCTACCTTATCTAACTTAGAAAATTTCGCTGGAAATGAATATGAAATGAACTATGAAACATAAAAAAATACATACGAAACATAAGAGATACATTTTCTATGCTCACAACCACATGAATCTCATGAAACAGAGCCGCTGCCTTTCATTAATCCTCTGTCAAAAATATACAATGAAGAAACAAAGTTTCTTTCCCACAATCTCCCAGAAATTACAAGCCAACCAACCCTTTGCAAATGGTTTGCATACAATAAATAGACCATGCCATGAGGAAATAGAACGACCAAGAGTCAGGGAGTTTCTCAAATCATTACAAAATGGAGGTGGAAATCCAACCATTAGCTACAGGTGCAGCATTACAAAAATGACAAATGGCTTGGGTGACTGCTCGCCTTCCTTTTCTACTTGGATAGAAGCCATCCTCTAGTGAAAATACTTTAAATTTTTCCTTAGGTGCTGAAAAAGTGAAGTGTAGATGAGCGGGCCCACTTGGAGAAAGTCGCGAATCGAAATGTCGCAAAGCGGAAGTGATTTTGGCCTTTTTCTCTATACACGTTGCGCCTCAAATCTATATGTGTTGCACCATTTTGGAGGTTATTTTGAGGTACCTGCAGAAGTCCAAATTGTGCCCAAGTGTGCTTGTTAGAAACCTTGGGCTATCTAATTTCCAACCCAAGTGGAATTTCTAAATTTGGTGCTCATTTACCCCTCCAAGTCTTCATTCTCCCAAGACTGCTTCCTGTGTGTCAAAATAGGGGCAGAGAGGTCATTGTTTGGGTGTTTTTGACCTCCTGGAGACTCAAATCATGCCCAAATTTCTTATCCAAGCACTAGTAGTCGTGATTTTCCATGCTGAATCCAAACATGCAAGCCATTTGTCATTTGGAGCTCCCAATCCTAAGTGTCGCGCCAACGACGCGACGCACAGGGAGAAAAACCCTATTTTGTGCCCAAAAAATTGTCAAGTGACGCAAAATGCACCAAAACTGCTCCAAATTTCTTGGCCATGTACCATCAGTCATGATTGTTCATGTTGAATCCAAAAATGCAAACCATTCTTGATTTGGAGCTCCCAATCCTAAGCGTCGTGCCCAAAGCTATATGCGTCGCGCCCTTTTTCAGGAGCCCTTTGGAGGCCTTCGCGGTGTCCACGTTGGGTGCAGGATAGCGCATCAGAAAGGTATTTGAGTTTACTTTCCAACCAAACTATACTTTTTCAATTTGGAGTTCATTTTCCTTGTCAAAAATCAAATCTCCCAAGACTGGTAAAAATGTGCCAGATGAGGCTGCCTCAAGGCAGGGTGCTGTTGTAGTCAACGTTTGAAGGTGTTCCTCAACTCCAAATTGAGCGAATGATAGCTCATTGGAAAGAACCTTGTGTCTAGTTATTAATTCACGCATCAAGCAAGTAATTTGGCTAACCAAGCTAGGAGAAAACTTGATTTTCCCAAGGTCACTTCAGAGGTGTATCAATTCTCCCAAGGTGATTGTATTTTTGACATTTTGCTAAAACCATGACACCTGTGTACAACGTGAAGGACTATTTTCTTCCTTGGTCTGTTTTGGACAAAAACCTCTCTCGGTTTTCCCAAATTCATCTTTGATTTCTCAGGAACATCATTTGAGTGAAACCTATCCCTATGTACGGGACAAGGAATTTGTCGAAATGAAGCGAAATGAAGGGGATAGGGGGCTTCTAAATTCTTGAGAAAATTTTGGGAAGTGGGGAGGGATGTTACAAAGTAGGAAAAAGTGGAATCTCAGAAATTGAGTGAGGGGAAGAGGTCCAAAAAGGCAAAACACAGGCCTAACCTAGAAAATTGCCAAGTTCTAGCAAGAAACTAGGGTTTGTGCGAAAATGAGGAATTTGGGGGATTTTAGTGATGGGAAGTGTTTAATAAGGTACATTATGGAGAGGGGAAGGTGTATGAACTTCAGGATACAAGGTTTTCCAATGATTTGACCATCCAAGAGAAATTAGCTTCAAAACCCTAGGAGAGGGAAATGAACCTTGCCTAGGCACAATTGAAGCATGAACAAGGTGTAAAATGACCCAGTGGAACTTGACATGATGATGAAAACCCTTTGAATGATGGTACACTCATTTGAATGGTGACATGGAATGTCATTTGGACAACTTTGACAAGGGTAAAGTCAAACCCTAGACCTAATGCCTAGTGACCAAATTTTGCTTGAAGACTCACTGAAATGACAAAATTTGACCTTGACACCTTGAAATCACTTTGTAAGAGCATGTTTGATCACTGGAGGAAGGATGCAAAGACTGAAACTAACATTGGCTCCAATGGGGGATGGTAGCTCCTTAGAGGTGCCAAGAACAGTAGATATCTGGAAGAGCTAGACAGTGCCTTTTGTCCATTGGGCTATGGAGTCATTATTTCGACAAACCACACAAGACTCTGACTCATTTATTGACTGAAACATGAATCATACTAACTTAATTATGGAACCAACATGACTGAAAAAACTGACTCAATCCAAAAGGAAATTACTCATGACTAACTTAACTAAAACAAGAACTTACAAAACTTGTTTCAATGGCAGCAGTCCGTCAAGATTCGAGGGTTTCAAATAATGATGACAACCACTTGCGTACTAATGCAATATGTACAATCATGTGTAATGTGTCTTCCAATGTAACCAATCAAGCAGATGCCTCCTTGATTGATTCTCCTAATCAGATCTTCTGGTCAACAACAGATACTGGTAACTGGGCCTCCAAAAACATGGTTGACCATGATCTCCTTCATCACTGAGTACTGCAATAATGACCTTCACTGCTGTCTTCAACAAATCTGCCATTGGATCATGAAGAACATAAGGTCTTTCCTCCTGCTAAAGAAATAAGGTGTTGTTTTCTTGTGATGCTGATCTATTTTCATAAATAAGGGTAGGTTCTCGGTCTTCAAACAATTCTATACAAGTAGATGAGCAGATTTCCTCTTCAAAGATCATTTCAGAACATGAAACATAGGAAGAAGAATCTGAAATGGAATCCTGAATGGTCTGGTCTATTGAAGTCTGAATACATTGTAGATCATATTCATATGATATGACAGGCAGATTGTCTTTGCATCCATCAATCATGAGAAAAGAAAATTCAAATGATTCTTGAAACCCAACACAATCATTTATATCATCTACCATAAATTCACCTAGATCTTTTTCACTTACTTGAACAAAATTCTCATCTTGCTATTCATGCGCTGGCTGGACTACCTCTTTATGAAGGTTGTGTTCTGATGACATGAGAACATTTGGATTCAAAACTCTGTTCTTTTCATTACAAGTGATTTTAACAGTAGAATTCTCTTTCATGGGACTTAGTACAAGGTTTTCTTAGTCACCATAATCCGAATTTGGATATGAAAGGGTTGAATTAACGTTATCACATTCTGAAAGCAGAACTGGACTTCCCTGCATGTTGTCTTCTTCTATGGACAGATCCGAAATGACACTTTTTCTTTCATCACTTTCATCCATATGGAATTCTTCAAACTGCTGATCTATAAAGATGTTCACCAGACTGTCATCCTTTACAAAAAAGGAAGAAGTTTCACCAACACTTTCTTAACCATGTGTGAACTGCAAATCTGCTTTAGCTTGAGCTAGAACATAACTGTGCAAGAGTTGATCTATCTCGTCTTTAGACAAAGGAGATAAGACCTTTTATTTCCTTTTGCTCAAACAGTGATTGTCTTCATTAATTTCAAGTGAAGGTGTATACAAATATTCCTCATACTGCTGATCCATTTCATGTAATTCATGTTGACTGTCAAGATGCAAAATTCCTTCATTTTCCACCGTACAAAGATCTTGATTCTACTGCAAAGTTTCCTGAGCATCTTGATGGGACTCTTCTAGTTTCTCTTCATGTTGCTGAAATGGATTCTTGTACAAGGCTTCCATGATCTCATCATCCATAAAATTATCATCTTCATAGTATTTTTCAAGGCTTTCAATAAAAGTAGAAGCATGTTTGCAACAGTCATGAACTAGATTTAATGATGGATAAGAGTCTTTATATCTTTCAATGAACAGGGCATGAAAATCCTTTAGACACAAGCAGTGGGCAAATTTTCATACCAAGATTGGGCTTCACCTTCTAGAGTGGCCAGGAATATCTTCATTTATCAATCTTCAGGAAAATCAACCTTCAACATGTGAATATGCATGTGAAATCAAACTAGATGTAAAGCAGTGTCCTTCTTACCATCATCTTTAAACGTATACAGATTCCTTGACCAATCTACCTTCAAAATTTTATTTGGAAAACCTGGGATGTGATCTCAGCTCATGGGAGCGTATCTTCTTGCAATCCGCTCCATTTTGAAAATCTCAAAGCTACTGATCCCTCTACAGTGGAGTCACCATGAAGCACCAGTTGCTAGATTCTTCAGTGAAAGGAGTCGCTAGGTGAATGATTTCAATCGTCTTCTTATGTCTGATCATTGTTCACCATTAGCCATCAGATTTGAGCTTGATAGATGTACTGGGGCAGAATAATCTTCAAGCAAACCATTTTTTCCCCAGTGGAGTTGCCACTCTATTAGCACCTAAATTCGCCTTAGGCTGAAGGAAGGCAAAATTCAGGGTAACCACAAACCAAGCTCAGTCTGGTAGCTAGCCCTACCAGAACAGGAGAGGGCTTTCTCCAAGTCACACTCAGTGAATAGATAAACGAAACGGTCTGAGATGACTTACAGTGAAATATTTATCTTAGGCTAGTAAGTGAATATGGATACAAGAAGCAATTTTTATGAAAGACTATGTTTCTGGGATGGTATTTGACCAACGGACAGCAATGAGCAGAGGATGAAATACAAAGGCACAGATTACTTCATGAGGCAAGATAGGCGGAAAGCCTAGCAATTTAGTTTGAAATAGCACAGAATGGAGACATTTCTTAGGAGGGTGAAAAGGGCATACGTACATGAATCCTTTTCAACGGAAGAAAGAACATTGAACATGAAATTTTCCCGCAGGCAGAGCAATAAAATTGAATTCTACCTTATCTAACTTAGAAAATTTCACTGGAAATGAATATGAAATGAACTATGAAACATAAAAAAAAGCATATGAAACATAAGAGATACATTTGCTACGCTCACAACCACATGAATCTCATGAAACAGAGCCACTGCCTTTCATTAATCCTCTGTCAAAATATACAATGAAGAAACAAAGTTTCTTTCCCACGGTGTCCCAGAAATTACAAGCCAACCAACCCTTTGCAAATGGTTTGCATACAATAAATGGACCATGCCATAAGGAAATAGAACGACCAAGAGTTGGGGAGTTTCTCAAATCATTACAAAATGGTGGAAAGCCAACCATTAGCTACATGTGTAGCGTTACAAAAATGACAAATGGCTTGGGTGACTGCTCGCCTTCCTTTGCTACTTGGATAGAAGCCATCCTCTAGTGAAAATACTTTAAATGTTGCCTTAGGTGCCAAAAAAAGTGAAGTGTAGATAAGCGGGCCCACTTGCAGAAAGACGCGAATCAAAATGTCGCGAAGCGGAAGTGATTTTGGCCTTTTTCTCTATACATGCCACGCCTCAAATCTATACGCGACACACCGCACCACTTTGGAGGCTATTTTGAGGTACCTGTAGGCATCCAAATTGTGCCCAATTGTGCTTGTTGGAAAGCCTGGCCTATCTACTTTCTAACCCAAGTGGAATTTCTGAATTTGATGCTCATTTCCCCCTCCAAATATTCATTCTCCCAAGACTGCTTCCTATGTGTCAAAATAGGGGTAGAGAGGTCATTGTTTGGGTGTTTTTGACCTCCTGGAGACTCAAATCATGCCCAAATTTCTTCTCCAAGCACTAGTAGTTGTGAGTTTGCATGCTGAATCCAAAAGTGTAAGCCATTTGTCATTTGGAGCTCCCAATCCTAAGCGTCGTGCCACAGGGAGAAAAACCTTGTTTTGTGCCCACAAACTTGTGAAGTGACCAAAAATGCCCCAAAAATGCTCCAAATTTCTTGGCCATGTACATCAGTCATGATTTTTCATGCTAAATCCAAAAATGCAAACCATTCTTGATTTGGACCTCCCAATCCTAAGCACCACGCCCAAAGCTATATGTGTCGTGCCTTTTTGCAGGAGCATTTTGGAGGCCTTCCCAGTGTCCAAATTGGGTGAAGGATAGCTCATTGGAAAGGTATTGGAGTCTAATTTCCAATCCAACTAGAATTTTTCAATTTGGAGTTCATTTTCCCTATCAAAAAGCAAATCTCCCAAGACTTGTCAAAATGTGCCAGATGAGGCTATCTCAAGGCAGAGTGCTGTTGTAGTCAACCTTTGAAGGTGTTTCTCAACTCCCAATTGAGCTCATGATAGCTCATTAGAAAGAAATTTGTGTCTAGTTATCATTTTACTCATCAAGAAAGTCATTTGGATAACTACGCTAGGAGAAAACTGGATTTTCCCAAGGTCACTTCAAAGGTGTATCAATTCTCCCAAGGCGATTGTATTTTTGACATTTCTATAAAACCATGACACCTGTGTAAAAAGTGAAGGAGGTTTTTCTTCCTTGGTCTGTTTTGGACAAAAACCTCTCTCAGGCTTCCAAAATTCATCTTTGATTTCTCAGAAACATCATTTGATTTAAACCTATCCCGATGTGTGGGACAAGTGATTTGTCGAAATGAAGCGAAATGAAGGGGATAGGGGGCTTCTAAATTCTTGAGAAAATTTAGGGAAGTGGGGAGGGATATTAGAAATTAGGGGAAAGTGGAATATCAGAAATTGAGTGAGGGGAAGGGGTCCAAAAAGGCAAAACACAGGCCTAGCCTGGAAAATTGCCAAGTTGTAGTAAGAAACTAGGGTTTGTGTGAAAATGAGGAATTTGGAGGATTTTAGTGATGGGAAGTGTTTAATAAGGTAAATTATGGATAGGGAAGGTGTATGAACATTAGGATACAATTTTTTCCAATGATTTGACCATCCAAGAGAAATTAGCTTCAAAACCCTAGGAGAGGGAAATGAACCTTGCCTAGGCGCAACTGAAGCATGAACAAGGTGTAAAATGACCCAGTGGAACTTGACATGATGATGAAAACCCTTTGAATGATGGTACACTCAATTAAATGGTGACATGGAACGTCATTTGGACAACTTTGACAAGGGTAAAATCAAACCCTAGACCTAATGCCTAGTGACCAAATTTTGCTTAAAGACTCACTGAAATGACAAAATTTGACCTTGACACCTTAAAATCACTTTGTAAGAGCATCTTTGATCACTGGAAGAAGGTTGTAATGACTGACACTAACAGGTCTGATTTCTCCTTACTACTCGAAGTCGATGCTTTTGCAAAAATTTTCTTAGCCTCCAAAAAGGTTTCCTTTGCTTGTGCCAAATCAAATTTTGGTTGTTTTGTGGGAGCCTTACGAACCTACGTATCCACTTACGGTTTCTTCCCTTTATCTTCCCTGGTAGCTGCACAGCTTTTGAGAATCATGTTTATGTTGGGGCCTTCAGTGTAGGGTTTAGGCTTCATCATCTGGACGTTCTGGGTGGGACTAGCTGGGAACACTCCTTTTTCCCTTAATTGTGTGAGCAACATAGGTAAATTAACTACATAATGATCAAGTTGGTAGCATGAGAGACAACAGGCTCTAGTAGGATTCATACAATCCCATGCGTAATGTCCCTTTCCACCACAATTATAATAGATCAACTGTCCACGGCCCCATTCAGGCCCCCATCCTCGACGCCTTGGTTCGCATATCAGGAATCCCCCACACACGAATGGTGTAGTCAGGTCTTATCCACGTGTCTCTATTTGCATCCTACATGTAGGGGGTTGATCTATCAACATGTGGCAATCTCTTTCCTCGTGACCCATTGTTCTGCAAAATTTACAAAATAAGTGTTGAGGAGGTTGTCGTACATTCGCTAATAGGTATATGTTGTCTGTCGCATGTTTTCCCCCTACCTAGAAAATTGCACACCAAAGTGGGGAAACGCACTCGGTCCCATTGGTACCTCTGGTCATAGGGTTCTTAGCCCCCTTGTTACCACAAAATTCACTGCAACCGAACAATGATCCTTATCGTGTCCTTGGCTTCTACACGCCCTACACCATACTTCTTCCAAGACTTCTGGGCGCGGTGCTTGGTCTTGTTTTAGCTTATGTATTTCCAAACATAAATTTTGGACTTGCGCTTGGATTTACTGAACTCCCAACCCTGGGTCCTGTACCGGGGTTTCGTGCAGCCGCATTCCTGCCTCCATCGCTTCTACTTGGGTTGAGATATTTTGTTGTGACAAAACCGATTTCAGATATGGCGTTAATGATGTGATGAACCAACTGCAGTGCTGTGCATCTGTCAGGGTCATTTTGGCTTCACAAATAGTAATTTTTAACCTTGGATCCAGATCTCATAGGATCTCACTAGGAATCATCGTGATTTCTTTGAAACCTATGACTAACTGCGACTCCGATTTTGGCTAGCTAAACTCCTTTTTTAACTCCGTGTAGATGTCTGCTATCCCCACCATTGGGTTGAAGCTCGAATACTTCATATACCATGTTAGTGCTTGGTCCTGCAGTGTGCTGACAAAGATGAATTTCTTGATATCATCATTCATGATCTGCTGCATGTTCCATACTAAATTCAATACAAACTAAAACTTTTTCGGATCCTCAGTTCCCGCTCCCTTGAATATTGGTAATTGAATGGTGCTCGCCATTACTACCGTCTTGATCCTTCATCACTCTTTCCTCTAGCACCCATGACTTTCACACTAGACACCCCTTAGGCAGATCCTCATCCCAGCAATAGAACCATTTGTTGGCTTATATGGGCTTGACCCAGGTTTGGAAGAATTATTTAGCCAAACAAATCCCGTAGCTACCAGCCCTTTTGGCAACAACCCACGAAGCGCGGACTAAGGTCTCATCTGAGGTAGTAGGGGAGGGTGGTGGAACCAAGTTTCCGCACCCTGGGGAGGTCTTGGATGTGGTTTGGGGCTCGTGCACTATTCTGTAGCCTCGCGCTACACTAGATATGTGCAGAACGGAATACCCTTATCCCGTTTATTACAGATTGAATCACTTATTATTGGTTTGATCTAGTTGAAACAGTCTTTAAGAAAACATATTACTTTTGGTTACTTTATGCATCAAGATTAATCTAGTTCACATGTATTCAATCGTAGCAAATGCAGAAATCATAACAATTCATCTTTCATAAAAGAGTAAAGTCGCACCCAACACAAAATTCAGAAGAAACTTATCTTTATTATCAATCTTCAACAATACATCCAGATCCACCCTGCGCACTCAGCTGCAGGGGTCCACGCACATAGATCCAGACTTTCCAGACCTCTATGCACATAGCTATAGAGCCTCTACCTTCTAACCTACTCCCTCGACTCGGAGTTACAGATGCTTTCAAGCTATTGCCTTCAAGGACCCGTTACATTCCATCTTTTAAAAGAACTACTTTCCCTCATAGAGCCTCGCTCTATTTATACTTTCCCTTGGCCTGCGATCCCTCTGCGGGCCGACTCTATTACTATTTCTTTACATTATTTTTGGCAGACTACCCTTTGACTCAACCTACTATAGTTTGTGCTCCATGCTTTCTGTGGATTCTTTTACCCTAATATTACCCAAACTTCAATGCTTCGCACCCCATGCTCGTTACGCGAGGCTTGCACTACCCAACAGTTCCCCAACATAATCATCATGACTCGTCCTGAGTCACTTGGCTGGTGTGTCCATCTTTGCATGAAGTTCGTTTAACAATTTCTGCACCATGTGTGTCCCTTCAACAAATTTTGCGGCAGTCCATTGTACTAGTGCCACTCGGGTCGCTGATGTATCTGTAACTAATGGGCTCGCTTGCTCAAAATCACAAATTCCTTGCATTTGTGCTATTTTTCCCACCATCATTGTAGAAATGGTAAACGCTACATCGATCCATGGTTGAATGCGGTCTTTAAGTTCTGCCTCCTTTTTCCATGCAACGTCCATTTGGGCCTTCAGATCCTGAGCTTCCCTCATCTTAGATAGTCATTGGGTGATAGTGACCATTTATGCCTCTTCGAGAGCTATATCATAGGCCTACTACTACGTGTGTACCTCAACTTTGATGCATTGAATGGTGGGGTCTTCCTATAGAGATGTAAGTAGGCCAATAGACTGATCCAAAAGTCCGGAATATTCTCGGACCGTGCTTCGCATGGTTTCCATGCCTTCTTGAATTTCCATGCGACGATGTTCATCATCGAGCCGGGGTTGCTGTGCCTGGAGCCAAAGCTCTAAAATCTATAGGGCAAGCTCTCCTTGTGCTTTTGTAGCCTCTTCCTCGACCGTACAGACTTCTGCGACCATGTGTTGAACCCTGGTCAGAGTTGGAAGATCCTCATGGATAGCCACCCTTAGAACGGTGCGGCAAGCTTCTATGATAGCTTGTTTGACATTCCTGTAATGCTCAACCTAGATAACATGCTAAATATTGACCTATTCGATCTCATATTTCTGCTCCTATAAAGTATGGAGGGTGTGACCTTCCCTAGTGTGAAGTTCACTAGTGAGCCCCTCTTGCAATTGAAAAAGTATGCTACTAGGTAGGGCGGCCAGATCTAAATCCCAACTACCCTCATCACCGGGTCTTGTAATATCCATGGCTAGCAATGTTCTAGTGTTTAGTGTGGGTGTGCTCATTGGTAGCTTAGTCATACCTGTGTTTTTGGTGAGGTGAACCTTCCCCAGAGATTGTGCCTACAATGTTTCCAACTGCTTCCAGATTTCCCCCAACACAGTTGTATGTTTTGTAAGTAGAGCAGGAAATGCAGGGCTTGCTATGAATTTGTTCTCCACCCCTGTTATTACTTTGGAATTTTTCCTGATACTTGGTGGGTCCTCCCACCATGACCGTTTGACCTGTTCTCTAGAAACATGAGTGTCTATCTCTTATGCTGGTTCCAATTCCTGCTCTATCGAAGTCTCTTCGGCTGGCGATTTCTTGGAAACCGCTTGTTGCAAAGCGAGCTGTTGTTCTTGTAGTTCTTTTTCTACCAGATTTTGGAACCACTACTATTGTTCTTTCTCCTACTGTTTGGCAACGAATTGGTCTAGGATGGCCTTGTTCGGAGCATGCCATTCGAGAGGACATTTTTCCAAAACCCCATAGATTGCTTCATCCATTGTGATGAACGAAAGTGTTGTCCAAGATTGGTTCGGGTTTTTTCGCACCCAAATGTACACATGATGCATGTCAGCTTTAAACTCGACCATGCTTTGGAGATTATTGTAGATTGTGGGAGACATGCGCGGTCGGTGAGCAATCCAGATCCGTATTTTTTCTACCATGGAAGTCCAAAATTCTCGAGCTGCAGAAACCCTTGTCACATCCCTTGTTGCGCATAGCACCATAAACTCTACAGCCTCAACTAGGTCATCTGTAATGCTAGGGAACTGGCTATCTGTTGGCAGTGTGCTTGTTACCATAAATATTGACAGAAGCAACCAAGCATAATGAAATGTCTTACCTTTGTCCTGTGCTTCTCGATAGTTGGTCAAGAAATCTGTGCATAAGAATTGTACCCAATTAAATTACACCCCCTAGGCACATTGCTCAGCCAATGCAATGACAGAGGCTGTTACCTTGTCTGCACAACACTTTCACATGAGTTTTCCTCCAAGGAATTGTGTAGCCACTCGGACGGTGTGGTCGTTGATGCTACCTATGACATATCTGCACTTTCCTTCGCTAGTTTGTACTGTGTCTTCATTATTTCGGTGAGGCCGACCTCGCTACTAGTTCCTGCGACGTTAGTGAGGCCATATCCTCACAGTGGTAGGTGCGTTATGTGGTGGATTAAGTTAGCTGTGATCGGAATCGGCTCTTCCAAACATAAGAATCCATCATGTATAAGATAGAGAAGTTTCTGGATCACAAAGGCCATAATAGTCGCGCATTGGTAGTGAGGTAGCCATCGGAGGTTGAGGATCCCAGCCCTCTCTATACCCAGTAGCCACACCCGTGGTATAAATTTGTTTGCGGCCTATTCAGGGAACTTCTAACTATCGGCTGGATCCCAATCTTCAAATTTGAGGGTTAGAACGCGTCCCCACAGCAAGCCTCCAATCTTTATATCATCTGGAAGAAGTTGGGTCTGAAGTTTGGCTTTCATTCCATCTAAGTCCTTTGGTATCTTTGTTGACCCTATCCATGGAGACAGATATGGGGGAAATGACAGAATTTGGAATGCATCTACTTCGTCCTCATTGATCTTGTCAAGGAGCTCCTGTAGAGCCTCATCCTCTTCCTCGTTGTCTATCAAAATGGCTTTTCCTTTATTGGCTACATCTTGCTTAGTGTGCCATGGTGAGGCTCGGACTATGTGGGTCTTTTGCTTCGTCTTCTGCCTTCGTGGTGTTCATGGGGATTTTGGAAATTGTTGTTTTCAGCTTGCACCTGCTAACTCTTCTTGATTCAACTGCATTTCTTCAGTGAATCGTGCTCAGGTTCTAGCCATAAGATGCATGGGTTGATTTGTGGCTATATGTATACTGATTGATCCTGGTGTATAGGGCCAATGTGCCTGTATACTTCTGCGGTCATAAATTAAGACGATCATTTTGAACAACATCGTTCCTTTGTGTTTCAGTATCGTACCAATGTTCCCTCGAGTGATCTTAATGAATCCACCTTGGAACTTTTGTCTTAATGATTCGCTGCCCACTCCTTCCTATCATACCCTAATGTCTATGTTATGGAAAGGACTGCTAATGGTTATCTTTCGACTGGGCTACGCAATAGCACAACCGATCACTCGCTATTGCAATCAAGGAGACAGGGTAATGTAGGTAGAACTCAGTACACCAAATCGGCTCCATGTAGACTTGTTTATAGTCCTGTGCCCTCTTTCAGCTGCTTGGGGTGTTGAGACTATGACCTTAACGATTAGTCAGGTGTTCGCACTCTCGGTACAGATCCATACTATCCCTACCTCTTTGTGCTGTGGGCATCGTCCAAGCGCTTGGTCAACCAGGGTTTTGCACCACAGATGTGTGTGTTGTCTTGATAGCCTGGTCCCCTCTGGTTTAGTTCTAGCAATATTCCGTGAGGGTCTGAGTCATCTTAGGTGAAAAAGGGTCGAACTTCTATAAGCATTGCGGTGTGATATTCTCCTAAATTTAGTCCTTTCTACCATGCTTTGATCTTCAGATCGTACCTTAAGGGTGTTGTCAGCACGGGGCTGGTAGCTACCCAGCTTCTTTTGGTTTTTCTGCCATTGCCTAATGCAGAGCCATCTAGGTCGCAGTAACCATAGCCTCCAAGAAAGTCGTGTTAACATATCGGCGTGATGTATGCTATCCCTTGGGTTTTTGTGGATCTTGTGGGTAGCTTCTGGTGATTCGGGTTGTTGCGAATTACTCTTTTTCATCTATCTAGCTATTGGTATTAACGTGTGTCGACAAAATCCATGCTTTAGTTTATGCTTAGCCACACCTACCTCTTTTATTGATGTCTGAGCTTTTTGGGATGCAAATACCTTCGGCACACCGAATTTTGATTTCATCGAGACCACTAGTTCTTTGGTGCCTTTGCGAATGATGCGACAACTCCTACTGCCATCATTCTATTATAGTTCAATGTGGTTACCTCGTGCAGTCGATTTTTCCATTGTTCAACCTCTTCATCTGAATCTGATGTGCAAGACTTATCGTGGTCCTATGAGAGTCGTCCATCTATAGTTGGGTTCACTCAGTCCCTATTTCGTGAGGTGAGCTGGTAGATGAAGTATAGTTCCCTATTGCTATCATTGTCATGCATTGGTTCAGTATAGCGGGCACCTTCAGCTGAATCCAAAGGAATGACTACTTGGAGTGCATTCTTTTCGAAGATTATTTTCCACTTTTTTAGGTTGATGATTCCATTCATGTCTATTGCCTAGTCTATTCTGTAGGTTTTAACCCCATACAGAAATTACCTGCATACGAATTCTAAATCACAGGAAAAATAAAAATGCGAGACATAACACATAAAACACATATACACAGAGATTTCCCACTCGATCTCAAAATCGAGACTACCAGCTTGATTTTTCATTATATTCCTTTCAATGTTACAATACATATTTATACATGCCGAAGCATCCAATACCATGGACCAAAAACCATCGCGTCCAAAACCATGGACTGAAAACCATAGGTAGGTTCGCCCAACCTAATATAGGGTCCAAAAAAAAAATTCTCGGGGCGCTGCCCCGAACCCCGTAGAGGGGGGCTACCCGCCCCCCTCAAACCCCCCAGACAGGGGGGGCAGCACTGTGACCCCCCCGCTGCACAATTAGTGCAACGAAGGGGGGGCTCCGCCCCCCGGTTCACTACATCGGTTAGTCGTGGAAAGAATATAACACAACCCAACAATCTCCCACTTGTTGTTTTCTTTCCACAGGGGGCCATAGGAGAGCTTAGTCATTTTTCCACCCCTGAAATGCCCATTGTTTCTCTACACCAAGAGAACTTCTCAGAGCTCACAGATTTTGTCAATGCATCTGCAGTATTTTTCAAAGTTTCCACCTTTACCAGCAACACCTTTTTTCGTTCTATCATATCCCTCACAAAGTGATACTGAACATCAATGTGCTTTGTCTTTGAATGATAAGCAAGGTTCTTTGCCAAGAAAATTGCACTTTGGCTGTCACAGTCTATCCTTATAGCTCCCTGTACTAACCCCATACTTGAACACAATCTCTGCAACCAAACTGCTTCCTTTCTTGCATGAGTGGCTGCCATGTATTCTGCCTCTGTAGTTGATAGTGCCACTACAGATTGTTTCTTACTCATCCAACTGACTGCACCTCCAAATAGGTTAAACACATACCCACTTGTAGATCTTCTCTGATCCAGATCTCCAGCCCAGTCTGCATCAACAAAGCCACGGATATCCAACACTCTGTCCAATCCTGGTCTGCCTTGGTAGCACAAACCATAATCACTAGTGCCACACAAATACCTGAAAACCCGCTTCGTTGTTGTCCAGTGCTCCTTCCCTGGTTTTGACATAAACCTGCTCAATACTCCCACTGCATGTGCAATGTCTGGTCTAGTACAGACCATGCCATACATCAAGCTACCGACTGCACTTGCATATGGAACACGAGACATGTCCTCTTCCTCTTCTTGTGTCTTGGGACACTGTTCAACAAATAACCTCACACCTATAGGAATAGGAACCTTCACCGGTTTACTATCCTGCATCATAATAAACCTCTGCAGTATTGTCTCGACATACTTCCTCTGGCTTAACCAGAGCTTCCTCTTTGCCCGATCTCTTTTAATTTCCATGCCCAAAATATAGTTGCAGCACCGAGATCTTTCATGTCGAATTTGGAGGACAATTGGGTCTTCAAATCCTGGATAATTTCTTTGTCATTTCCAACCAACAACATATCATCCACATACAAGACCAGATAAATAACACGGCCACCAATTAATTTAAAATACACACAATGATCTGCTTTGCTTCTGGTGAAGCCCAGTCCCCGTATAAATGTATCAAATTTCTGATACCACATCCTGGGTGACTGTTTTAACCCATACAGAGACTTCTTTAACTTGCATACTAGTTCTTTCTTACCCTTCACCGCAAAGCCTTCAAGTTGCTTCATGTAGATTTCCTCTTCCAAATCCCCGTGAAGAAATGTTGTCTTCACATCCATCAGTTCTACCTCAAAATCAAAAGAAGCAACAACAGATAAAAGTAATCTAATAGAAGTTACCTTGGCAACAGGAGAAAAAATATCACCAAAATCAATTCCCAGCACCTGGGAATAACCTTTTCTACCAACCGAGCTTTGTATTTCTCCACCTTCCCTTCTGCATTTGTCTTCTTCTTGAACACCCATTTGCTGCCAATGGGTTTCCTTCCAGTCGGCAACTCCACCAAATCCCAAGCCTCATTTTTGTGCAAAGAAGCCATTTCATCAACCATGGCCTCTTTCTAGAGTTTTCCATCCTCTGAATCCACTGCTTCCTTCACAGTTCTGGGATCATCATCAGTAACAGACAAAGCAAAATTTGAACAGAAAGGAGATGGACTATACCTTTCTGGCTTCCTTCTTTCTCAAACTGATCTTCTCACAACCGGAGTTTGTGGCTCTTGATCTTCTGATTCCTCCTCTGCTACAGAGTCTGATTCTTCCTCCTTTAGTTCAAACTCTATCTTCACAGGTTCCTTTGGTTGGACTTCATGTTTGATAACATCTTTCACCTCTCTGAACACCACATCTCGACTGTACACAACCTTCTATGTGACTAGGTTCCAAAGCTTATAACCCTTTAAACCATCCTTATATCCAATAAAGATGCACTTTTCAAATTTACTTTCCAACTTGGTTCGTTTCTCCTTTGGAACATGTACATATGCATCACATCCAAATACCCTCAGATGTGAAAGAGAGGGTTTCTTACCAGTCCATACTTCTTGTGGAGTCTTATCCTCCAACGCTGATGAAGGTGACCTGTTGACCAGTAACATGCAGTATCCACCGCTCTGCCCATAATTCCTGTCCTAACCCGGCACCACTGAGCATGCTTCTTGCCCTTTCCATGAACGTCTTGTTCATTCTTTCCGTGACTCCATTTTGCTGAGGTGTATATGGAGTAGTCTTCTGCCGTGCTATACCACACTTCTTACAAAATTCTTCAAATTCCTTGCTGCAAAATTCTCCACCATTATCTGTCCTCAGCACCTTTATCTTCTTCTCTGTTGGATTTTCCACCAGAGCCTTAAATTCTTTAAACCTGTCAAAGACTTCAGATTTCTTCTTAAGGAAATATATCCATGTATTCCTTGAGAAGTCATCTATAAATGATACATAGTACACAGACTTACCCAGTGATGGAACTTTCACAGGTCCAAACAGATCACTGTGCACAAGCTCTAATATTTGTTTCGTCCTCTTACCACCAGAGGGGAAACTCACCCGATTTTGCTTCCCATATACACAATTTTCACAGAAATCAAAATCCAGAGAGCTATTACTCATACCTTCTACCATACCTTTACATGAAGTATTCGAAGGCCCTTCTCTCCAATATGTCCAAGCCTTTGATGCCACAACATGGTCTTCTCTCCAGAGACCACTAGATTTTCTGCTCCATTTTCAGGAACCATAGAACTATTGCACCCGTCAACAACAGTGCTACCTTGCAGCTTGTACAGAGTCCAATCCGAACTCCCCACATCAATACCTCGAACCATCTTGCAGGTATCCTTCTCAAACAATGTCTTTACACCTGCATCATCCAACTTGCTTACAGAAATCAGATTTCTAGCCAACGCAGGAATATGCAGAACA
>APFE031096756.1:0-12000 GCA_000404065.3 Pinus taeda
GAATGAGGGGGAAATTTTTTTTGCAAAAACAAAAGCAAAAAGATGCAAAATTGTGAAAGAACTAAGAGAAACCTCCAAATAATGACCAAAGGAAATCAAATTTAGAATTTCTCAAAAGAGAGACTCAAAACACCCAATTGATGAAAGCTTAAAGCAGGAATGCCGATGAAATTAGCCAAGATGAAACCTTCTGACAGGTAACCAGTGGATCCGGGCAGCAATAAACAAACTATAAACAAAATCTAATGGGTAAAAAGGAAAAAATTGAAATTTTCTAAGCTTTTGACAGGGGTACGCAGGCAGCCTGTTGGCATAGGTGCGGCCACGCTCTATGTACAAAGCAAAAGTGCGTACTAGTACGCACTGTACTTAACTCAGAGGGTGCGTACTTCTCTCAAAATCAAGAAAAATAAAAACTAACTCAACCCTAAGCTATTCCACCCAAATTCACAGTCAATCAGTCAAAAACTAGAATTCTCAAATCAAAGTATCAATCAAAAGAGAAATCAATCAAATCGATGGATTCCCCAGTGGAGTCGCCAATTTGTCATGCGGAAAGAGTTATTTTTGCTGACAAAACTAACCTCCCTAGGAGTCTAAGACTCTTTAGTGACAAACAAGACAATTAAGAGCAATCCTTCTCTAAACATACATTATTCTATGAGAAACCAAGTGTTTTTCGATCCTACCTCAAGTCCAACGCTTGCTGTAGCAGTCCAGTCTCGTCGATCCAGATGAGCTCCTCCTTCACTTTGAAACCTGCATACACTAACCAAAAGATTACATAAAACCTGAATAATCCATAAAACAAAACATATTCAACATATAGACCAAGGAGTATATGAAACAATTCATTAACAACAAATCATTGAGAAGAATGGACTTATTCGTATTAAGGAAACAAAAAAGAAACCATTACAACCTGAGCCTTGGTGTTGTGCAAGTTCCTCCCAGGGTCCAGCAAGAGTTTTCCTCTACTTTGACAAGCTCACCCAATTCCAAATGAAACAAGAAAGGATGGTAATCTCTCCTCACAAGCTTACAATGGAAGTCCTAATTCCAGCAGCATCTACCCTTTGGAATGTTCAGCTTTCAACCTCCCCTCCCTTGGCCCAATGCCTGTATTTATAGTGTTCTAGAGGAAGTTATTAAGTTCCAACATCAATGGGATACTCCCTCTTTTGGATGGGGTAGCTCCTCTCTTGATGGGATAAGTTCCTCTATCATAGGGATGCATGAACCATCTGGAGGTGCTCAACACACGTCAAACACTCTTCTAGAAAGCTCTAGAAGTGACCACAAGTAACTTTTTTAAGATGAAACTCACGCCTTTTGACCTTTACAGGAGTACGCACCCATCCATTGGCTTACAGAGCGTACAAGTACGCAAGTAAAATGAGCTTGGGATGCGTACACGCAGGCAAGGTAGAGAGAACCTGCGTACCCAGAGATAAACATGTTTTTTAATGACTTTCTCTCTTTTTTGAAGTTTGACATGGAGAGCAGAGGTATAAGGCTTGACAAGGAGGATAATATGACTATTGATGGAGCCATATTAACTGCAAATAGTCATGGTGACAAATTTCAGTGTAACAATATGCCTTCAAACGCTATCAAGCAATCAGGTGCATGAATTGAAAAATAAACCAAGTCATACATAAATAAAATCAAGCTCACTTAAAATGATTGTTTTCTCAAACCCTAGAACACACTTATACGAGGGATCCCTTCAAAACAAACTTGAGAAACTAAAATCTACAGTGACCACACTCTTGCAAAAGAGATTTCAAAAGAAAATATCATATAGAACTAATGGATCCAACAAGACCATAGGTGATAGTTCCTTCCTAAAAAACCTATTCCTGCACTCAATGTGTATCAACCATCACAAGTACATGATCTCTCAAATGTGAATCAATGTTCAAATACTCAAATGCACAACCAAATCATTAATAATGACCAAAAATGAAGATGAATAATCAAATCAAATAGAAATACCCTATTATCATGTTAATGGACCAAGTAACACTCTTTCTTATAACTGTCTTGAATAAAAATTCCAAAGTATTTTCCAGGATGACTAGGGTTGTTAATGTTGTATGAGACTTAAGGTTGGATGAGTGTAAATCAGATCTCAACAAAAATGATCTTACTCCTTGTTATAGTTTATAAACCCCAATCCAAGCAATAGATTTTCTCGGCTCACACATATATTTGTAAGGTATCGAAGCAACCAATATCACAACAAAATAACCCAATCTTTTTCTACATACAAAATACGGTAGTACTACAACATAATCATTCTTTGGATCACACAAATTTAAATAAGTGCAAAGCCTGAAAAGAATATCACTCTTTTTAACATAAGTCCTTTAGATCTGAGTGCTCAATTAAACATAAGTCAAAGTGCAATTCAATATAAAGAAAACAAATGTAAAATTGGGCATCCACAAATGTGTCAAACCAACCAAAGAATCCCACTGTTAACACACCTTTGAAAGAATAAAATATACACTAACTTAGTAGATCTGCAAGCCACACATGAAATAAACAACTAGTAGGATGTTGATATGGTTTGGTGGGCCCTAAGATTCTAGCTCTCACCCTTGTTAAATAAGAAATTAAAATATAGAGCTACAATGATCATCAAATGCATAAGAAATAAAACAAGAACGTGGCATTAAAAGCTTTGTATTAAAAAAATTTATTCTTTTACATCCCAAGCCATATGCTTAAGCTCCAGACCAACAATATGAGGCTACACTAACGTCCCCCTTCAAATAGGCCATGGCTAAGCCTTTTATGAAATTTACAAGGCAAACTTTGGCTCTAACAACCATTTTTCTTAATTCTGGAAAATTATATATTTTTAACAAATTGGACTCAAAGATATTTGCTTATTTTCCTACCCATGGTGAATTTTTGAAAACTTGTTTCAAGGAAACCTAATTTGTCATGTTTTCAACAAAAGCTGTCTTGGAATTTTCTCATTCAACTCCATTGCCTCAAAATTCATGCGTAAGGTTGATTGTTTGGATACTTTGCAATTCTAAGTTTTACTTGATTTTTTACAAATCCTCCTCAAAGACCCCTTCGGATCTCCCAAACGGTGATGAATCCTAGAAAACCATTTGATTCTTCATCAATTTACTATATCGGGAGAAAACCCGTGTTCCATAATATTGAGATTCTTCTTCTTATGCATGAAAATTGTGCCAAATGATGGCATTTTGAAAAATGTGAAATTTTGGGTTGAATTATAAATTATTTTCTAAAAATTGATTTGTATGACTTGGGTGCATTTTGATAGACGTGGAGGTGTTCAAACAACATTTCGAACAAAAACCATCTTCAGTTCTCCCCTAAAGTGTGTTGAGATGTCGAAGCCTCAAATTGGTTGCTCTTTAGTGCATGAACATGTCAATGAGAGATAAGTGCACCTATGAATCTAAAAAAGGATCCAAAGTAGTTCTAAATAGAATTCATCCATAATTTTCATTTTTGGCAAGCTCAGATGATCAAATGATCCCCATACACTTCCATTATGGTGCAAGATTTCTATGGAGTGTAGGACATGCATTAATAACATTTAATGAACATCAATCCTAAGAAATGCATATAACAAAGGCATACAATTCAAACCAAATGTAAATATTTTCTATTGCATCAAAATAATATGTAAGTGCAAGATAAAGGTTCATAAATCAGTGAAACAATGGAATAAGAAAGGCATCAAATGGGAAAAAATATGCATTATATATGACAATTTGGGGCCTGATAAAGACCAAGGTCATGGGACATGTATTCCAAGCTGAATGTTGGGCAAAGTATCCTAGTGGGAATTTATTATGGCTAGGGGAAATTGGCAAAAGTAATGACAAAGGCTTTAAAAAGGAAAAAAGTTATTTTTGGCTTTTTATTTATGAAAATAAAGGAAATTAGGAGAAAAGGAAGGTGAATGGTCATAGGTTGCAGGTGAGGAGGAAATTCAAGGAAAATTAAGGAATATGAAGAAATTAGTGCCATTAATAATAAAAAGAAATTAGAACATCAGTTTGGGGCCTTTTCTCAGTTTTACTTTGGAATTGGTTTCAGAGAGGAGAAGATCACCAAGAGGATAAGGAAAGAAAGAAAGAAAAGGAATGAGAAGGAAAGAAAAGAAAGCAAGGATCAAGTAAGGAAAGCTTGGATCAAGTAGCTTTAGCAGTAATACTTACAGGAAATAGGTTGTATGTATGATATTCTAGCTAGTTTTGGCATGCATTGTATATGCATGTGCGTATTTGGTTTAATTGATGTCGATGGCAACCAAGGGTTGGGGATGGAGATGGTTTTCTCTGGGAAGGACTCCATTGGTGGGTGTAGATAGGAAAATTCCTCAAGGGATGGTGAAGGAACATTGAGGTATCCAAGCTCGGCTTGGTTTTGTGATATAGAGACTAGTTTAGTTGAAATCACGGTATTATGAGGGTGGAGGTGGTTTAACCTCTAGATTCCCTTGGTTGTTTATGGATTTGTTTATCCTACGAGATCCCACATTCATGCTTGGAATATGACATGGGGGTGATTAGATGAAAGAAACATTTGGTTTAGCCCAATCTGTGGTTGGGTGGTATGAGGAATTCCCAGACTTGGTTGGTTTTTCATATGTCTAAAAAGAGCTACATTTCTCTTGTATTTGATGAGTGCATGTACTTGTTATCATGTGGCTTTAATGGTTTTTATATTATTTTTAAGTATCTAGTTATATGTTGGTTATAAGTATGATTATATAACATATTTAAGTATGGATCCTATCACCTTTTAATTGATGAATGAATGGTTAATGAATGCATGACCTAATTGGTATCATGGAAGCTATTGTGATAGGGCGTTAGTCCTTCTTGGTAAACCTCAATTATGTATTCATGGGCTGTAGGTTGTATGTTCACCATGTGTTTGACGGAATGAATGAAATGGTTAGACTGAGATAGGTCAATTTCTTGAGTAATTTTTGTGTTAGAGGCTTTGTCTCTATGTTATTAATCATTTCTTGGAGTTTCGTCAAGTTCTGGGCAAGGATCTGGATCCTAGCATCAAAAAAATGGCTTTAACATTGCATTCGTTGGCATAGAAATGCCTGAAAGAGACTAAAATTTTGGGAAGTAGGCCCGTGGGAATGATTGGAGGGCTACAATTTCTTCGAGGCCTTGTCATGGGAGCGACTGGGGATCTAGCTCACTGAAAAAGAAAGTTACCTCAAGAGTTGGACACCTGGAACAGTTGGTTGGTTCCTCAGGGTCCTGTAGCACTTGAGGGAAGTCAGTAAGGTCTTGTTATTTCAGCTCCATTTCCTAAAGTTCATATAGGAGGTTGAGTCATATCATAGTTGTTACACGTCATTTTTTCACCATTAGAAAAATTACCACTAATTTGGATCTCTCGCTATCCAATGTAATGTTCCAAGCATTCCCATACAAAGTTGGAAGTAAAACAATCCCAAAGACTACAATAATTCCATATTACATTGCTAAAAACCTATTTTTAATAAATTGTGTAGTTTCTCTAGCCATTACCTGCATAAGTGCAGTTTTGACCATTGTGACTTGCATAATTCTATGCACTGTCTTCCATTTTGAACTGTGCAAATCTCTTAATGAGAGTAAAACTAAAAAAGTGATTTCTAGAAACCTTGTTGGAGGAATATTTTCCAAATGAAGGCCTCAAGCCTCTACATACTTGGGCATTATCCCTTGGTTCATGAATCAAACTCCCTCTCTTTGTGGAACCCTAATCCCTCTCTTTAAGGATCTCATCCCTTGAGAAGAGGATCTCAAGCCTCCTCCTCTTGGCTTATAAATTTGACACAGGCTACATGGTCAAGGGGGGACTTCTGAATGTAAATTTATGTTGTTAGAATAGGGCTAGAAATCTTGTCACCTATGGGGAGGATTAGAGACCATTAGGAGGAGGGATACATCATCAAGGCCAAGGTTGTAAATCTTCTTCTTGTTCAATATTAATACAAGCACTGTTCTTTCCTACTTGCACTTGTTCTAATTCTCTTTGCAAAGCTCCTTTATCCTTTGCATGATTCATAACTGAATATTGGTTTAATCTTGTGATTGATGCTATATTGTGATTTCCGTTCATGTTATGCTTTACCTTTATATACATTATGCTTTTATGCCTTGTTTGTTTCTTTTCATGCAAATATTCCTTTGAAGAAATAAGGAAAGGATTTTGAAAGCATCGGAAGGAATTCCACAACCATTTCATAGAAAAGGTAAGAGCCTCTTTCATACATCACACTTCATTCTTCAGTTATCAATTAAAGAAAGGTAGTAGTCACTTATCTATTTGTTACTAGATCTCTTTCTGAATCTAGGGAGATTGATCTTGTTCGTAAGAGTGATTAGTTTATGGATTAGTTTATCCCACAAGATCCCACATTCATGCATGGAATATGGCACATGGGTGATTGACTGAAATAAATATTTGGTTCAACCCAATCTATGGTTGGGTGGTATGTGGAAGTCCCTGACTTGGTTGGTTTTTCATATGGTTAATAAGAGCTAAATTCCTCTTTTATTTTATGATTAAATGTACTTGTTATCATGTGGATTTAATGGCTGTTATATTATTGTTAATTATCTAGTTATATGTTGATTATAATTATCGCTATATGACAAATTTATGAATAATTTCTTTGAAATTCTGACGCTGCTTGATGAACCAACTGAAACTAGGTTCGATTCACCAAGACCCATAATTTCTCTACTAAAAATTGTAGAGGAATAAACACATAATTAAAACACAGTCACACAATACAGTAACACAATATTTTCTATGGAACCCAACTGGGAAAACCCTTTGCCAACTGTAGAAATTTATCGACAGAAAATAGAGCAATATGATCTCTTTACAAGACAATTTTTTCAACAAATAATAAAACTTATCTCATTACTTGGACTAAGCTAGAAACTTCCCTAGAAGACTCAACCTCTAATCCATATTTCCTTGCATTGTTCAAGCTCTTTTTTCCTAGTGTTGGACAACCCTTATTATTTAGGAATTCTTCATAAATCCTAGCGCACTTCTACAAGGAAATTATCTACCTCAAATCTGCATTTAGGATACTCCTAGATACTCTCTTCTCACAAAACTCACACACACACACACACACACACACACACACATCCTGTGCATATAAGAATGAATTACAAAAATTCCTTCATCCTCCTTATAAGCTTTTCGATCATGCTAAATCTGACAAGTTAATTTTAGAACTTGGACTACTGATTGATTTGTTAATTGAGTCAAATTGACTCTTCTAACTCATTCTGCCTCGACTATAAATTGAAGCTCACTAACTCATCCTTTTCCAAAAATAAACTCCCACTTGGAGACAAATAAAAATGAGCCTCCAACTCTCATGCATAATTTAACTACTCCATGACTTGTCTTATTTCCTAGGAACTCATGCATGATAAAGGAATATTGTTTATGGTCATCTTAACTAAGGCACAAGTTAATAAAACCTTCACTCACTACTTTTCAACAATTTAAGTATGGATCCTATCACCTTTTAATTTATGAATGATTGGTTAATGAATGCATGACCTAATTGGTATCATGGGAGCTATTGTGAGAGGGCATTAGTCCTTCTTGGTAAACCTTAGATAAGTTTCAAATCGCTATGTTCAGATATGCATTCATGTCCTCTAGGTTACATGTTCACCAAGTGTTTGACAGAATGACTCTTCATAGTTAGACCTGGCTAGGTAAATTCTTTGAGTAAGTTTTATGTTAAAGGCTTTGTCTCTATACTATTTATCATTTCTGGGAGTTTCATCAATTTTTGGGAAGGGGTATGTATCCTAGTCCTAAAATATTGGCTTAAATCTCGTAGTCGTTGTCATAGAACTCCCTGAAAGAGACTATAGTCACTGGGAAGAAAGCTTGTGGGAGTGATTGGATGGTTATAGTCACTTTGAGGCCTTGTCATGGGAGCGATTGGGGGTCAACCTCACTAAAAATGAAATTTATCTTAGGGGTTAGACACCTGGAATGGTTGGTTGGTTCCTAGGGGTCTTGTAGCACCTGAGGGAAGTTGGTAAGGTATTTTATGTCAGATCCATTTCATTAAAGTGATATAGGAGGTTGAGTCATGTCATAATAGCCCTCAACTCATGTTTACCCTGGGAAAGCTAGTGAAAGTGGGTAGGTATGAGAGGAGGCACGTTACAAAGTGGTATTAGAGCATGGTTCAAACACTTGAACCTTATGGGCTAGACACATGTGGTTATGCATGCATTTTCATTGTTATGGTTGTCATGCATGAGGTCATGGTATGCAGTTGGTATTTTCATGCATGATGTTGATATATTGATATGATTATGATTATGATTATACATGTATCGTGCTATTGTGGACTGATTTTGTAGATGAGATAAGCCTTCCTTGAACATCATTGAGGTATGATTTTAGTTATGGTATCTATTTGGTTTATCTGACATGGTACACTTGCAGGAAGAAGAGAATCAAATATGACGAGAAAAATGGTAGACTACAGTTCATGTGACTCTCCCTATAGATAAGTTGGATAGTAATGACACGAGTACTCTCTAGATATAGTAGACATATTGAGGAGTTTGAGGGAATATATCAGGAGTTGTAAAGAAGGCAATGATATGTTGGTTGAGGCATAGGAAAGACTTGCAAGGGCTTAATAAAAGTAGGCAGAAGTCAATGCAGCCATCCTTCATATTTTGTCAAACTGGTAGAGATAGGGACAACTGAGGATTAGTCAAGAGCATAAAGAGAATATTGATGGAGCCTATGGTAGTATTTCTCGGTCAGGATACTGATTGGATAGAGAGGACACAATTAATATCATTTTGTATGTCTGATAGGAGGACTAGTATGGGTTTCATTCTAGTTCCTCATCTAGGAGACATCATCATCATCACTGTCATCATCCTTACAGGAGGGGTGAGCACTTACCTGAGGAGTTATGAATAAGTTATAATATGCAGAGGCATGGTTGCTTGGGATGAAGAAATTCTTCATATTTCATAACTACTCAAAGAACATGAAAGCCAAGAAATACCCCTTCATTCTTAAAGGGAAAGTATATATATGGAGGGAAGATGTGAAGAATGTTAAGAGGCATTCGATAACAAGAGTTGATTTGGGATGAGTTCGAGAGACTCTAAAGAAGAAGTACCTATTTAAGATGTATTATGAGGACAAAGATAAGGAGTTTTATGAGTTGCAAATCCATTCTATGATGGATGATGAATATACTAGCATGTTCCTGGAGTTGTTGATGTATGTGGCTTACCTCAAGGATGAGAATTCGAAGATTCAAAGGTTCATTAGTGGGTTTCCAAAAGCATATAAAGACCCAATTAAGTTTGATGAGCCACCGTATTGGTACCAGTCTATTGAAGGGCTCTTCCCTGATGGGTTGTTTTCCTCTCTTACTGTCCACAGTTCTACAGACGGTCTCTATGGTTTCATCCATTCCTCATGAAACAACCGATCCTTGGATCCTCCTTACCCCTTCATACATTGACACTTACAGAGAAGAAATGCCACTGTCACTATTTGAATTGGCCTACCAAGCCATTCAATCTACATCTGAATCTCCAGTCTCTTTGGTCACAACCAATGGTACCACCTCCCCTCCCATAAATGCTCCTTCTTACGATCTCCTCAATCAAGTCCTACCTTCGGACAAAGCTATTCAAGAGATCACGTGTTTAGAAGAGAGACCTTGGGAGGAATTTCACCATTGTATTTCAATATCTTATTCAGAAAAATACCCATTCAAATCCTATCATTTGACACACTTGAAATCATTCCCTCGCCTTATATGGCTATCCAAACTTTGGATTCAGAAGGGAACATAAGCAATCTTTCCAATACGCTTCTCATCGATATTTAAGTCAATACACACATCATGGAAAATATATAGATTGGAGCCAATTGCAATCCTGAGGAAATTGAAAGCTTCACCTATCCTTTTAAGGACTTCCGTGATGTTTTCCCTTGGTCTTATGAGGAAATGCATGGCATAGACCTTTCTATTGTCAAACATGAGATCAAGAAAGATTGAGAATTCTTTTTATGGAATTTTTCTTGCTCATTAATCCAAAAAACCTTAAGTCTCCTTCGGGCTCGTTAAACTACCACGAAGAAGAACAAGCATTCTTTTTATGGTATTTTTCTTGCTCATTAATGAAAAACCTCGAGTCTCCTTCTTTGGTCTCGTTAAACTACTACAAAGAAGATATGAGCATGTTATTTTTTGGGACTTTTTCTTGCTCTTGAACTGAAAAATCCCCGAGATACTTCTTCAGGATCATTAAAATATCATGGAGAAGATCTGAGCAACTCTTTTTCTCTCTTTTTCTAGCTCATTAAACTGAAAAAGATAGTCCGAGCATTCTTTTTAGGGACTTTTTCTCACTCGTAAAATTGAAAAAACCCTGAGTTACTTCTTCAGGCTTGTTAAAAACTTATGAGGAAGCTCTGAGCATTCTTTTTAGGAACTTTTCTCACTTGTTAAATTGAAAAAACCCCGATTGTTTTGTCATCAGGCTCGTTAAACTCCTATGACAACGGTTTGAGAAACTCTTTTTCTCTCTTTTTCTAGCTCACTAAACTGAAAAAGATAGGCTCAACATTCTTTTAGGAACGTTGTCTTGCTCATAAAATCGAAAAAACCCCGAGTTACTTCCTTAGGCTCGTTAAAAACTTATGAAGAATATCAGAGCATTCTTTTTAGGAACTTTTCTCGCTCGTTAAATTGAAAAAACCGCAATTTTTCATCATTGGGATCGTTAAATTTCTACGACAACGATATGAGCGCTTTCTTTTTTGGGACTCTTTCTTGCTCTTAAATTGAAAAATCCCTGAGTTTTTCCCTTCTTTGGGATCGTTAAATATATGAAGAAGGAATGAGCAGTTATTCTACCTCTTTTTCCTCACTCATTAAACTGAAAAAGATACCTCAAGTTTTCTTCATTTGACTCATTAAAATTTGATGAAGATCTATTGGGTTTGTCATCGTGTGACTCATTAAAAATTCACGACGAATTTCTAGTTTAGTCTATCTCCTTGTACTCGTAACAAAATGAGGCAAACATCTATTGAGAGTAGGTTTATCTCTTTATCTAGACTCAGTAGATTAATTTACGAAATAACCTTTTTGGGTATACTATTAAACCTTTGTCACACCCAGTTCAAAAATATGACAAAGGGACCACCCTTGAATTGTTCTTTACAATCTTTTCAGACTCTCGAAATATGAAAAGACAACTGAGTTGTCCCATCTGGACTCATTAAAATGAACTGATGAGGAATGGAGTCACTCTTAACGATCTTTTTAGACTCTTGAAACATGAAAAGACAAATTAGTTTGCCTGTCTGGACTCATTAAGCTAATAAAATAGGGAATAGAGTCACTCTTTACGATATTTTCAGACTCTTAAAATATGAAAATACCAATGAGTTTACCCATCTAGACTCACTAAACTAATTATATGGAGAAAGTGAGCAATACAATTGCTTTGTGTCAGTATTTTGAAAAGAGTATTTTGGCAGTAGCCACTCCCTTGAACATGGCACTCCCTCAGATAAACCTTCCATGTGACGTCCTCTCAATATGAAACTTACCATCCTATGAGTTTAGCCTATATACCTTGATGTTCTTGCATATCTGTATCCTAACACTCTTTGTTGTTCATGAGTCTAGTGCTGCATGGTTAAAACCGTTGTGTCGTGCCTTCTATTGTTCAAGGGAAAACCTTTATCTTCTGTTTCCTCCATCAAACCATCAAGCATATTCTTCCATCATGCCCTCCATCATTTTGACCCAATGATCAAAAATATTCTTCAAAAAATAATCATTCTTGTCCGGTTTCATGTTGACTGATGTCAGACACATTATTGCCTACCTTTTGATAGGTCTCTTCCTATTCAACACTCTATCTAGGAAGCAGTCCCAGAAAC
>APFE031096757.1:0-10570 GCA_000404065.3 Pinus taeda
TTGTCTCCGGAACTCTTCCAAAACTGGCAAGAAGCTGAAGTCTTCTGCTAGAGGAAGTGTCCCACATTGCCAACTGAAGGCATGTTCAGGCATCTTTGTCTCTGGCTACAACTCTGAAGCTGGTGTGGCAGGTTGTGGCTCAGGCTCGCTTGATGTGGCTTTGAAGCTTGTAGATGACCATCATTTTCCCCCCTGTCAGATACAAGGTGAGAAGATGGAGAAAACTCAACTGCAAGACTGTTCAATATTCTGGAACAAGTTCTGACATGTGTTTGAAATATCTTCTTGGCTGTTGATGCCCATTGCCAAGAAGCGATCCATCCTAGATGAATCTTTGTTCTTGCAGGGCGTTTGTTTTTGAAGCATCTGTTTGAAGAATGACTAGTTTTATGACAATGCTTACATGGATGAATATCAAAACAATGATCTTTCAGATGGCCAACTCGGTCACAGTGTTGGCATTTCATGATTTGTTGTTGTTGTTGCTGCTGTGGAAGAGGAGCAGAGTCTGGAACAGCTGAAGCTGAACTGTCATGAGGAGCAGGTGAAATTTCATTAATGAAACCAACACTTTGAAACTGAATGGGTTTTGAGTAGTCTGGAATATGAAAGGACAAGTCCTTGTCATATCCAAGACCGGTTCTGTTCTTGTTGTGGACAAGCTGTTCCCAAGGTCTGATGATGGGCTTGGGAAGTGCAGACTGAACTTCTGCATCTGCATGTACAACTGCTGCTTTATTTGGTACTAAATCTGAATTAACTGTAACATTATGCTGATGGGTGGTTGTCTCAATGTTCTGAACGAAAACAGGTTCAGAATGGTGTCTATTTTGATGTAGCTCTTCTTGTTGTAGCTGTGATTCAAGCTGCAAAAAATCGATCTTTTCTTGTGCATTTTGCAAATAAGTTTGAATTTCAAAAAGAGTTTCTTTGTTGACTTTGACCATCTCATCAACAGTGGAATGAATTAGGATATTCAATAACTTTAATGCATCTTCAAGTTTGGCCATTATCTCAATAGATAAACCCTGATGTGCAAACAATGTTCTCCAAGGTGGGTGATTTCGTAAGCTTATTCACTGTACATTGTTTTTAATGCTTCCACATGTAGTAATAGTCTCCAAACAAACTTATATTATCCAATAGCAAATTAAATGCAACATACAGTGGATAGTAGCCTACTTACTCTCCTTATTCAAACTCACAATGGGCATTATCAACTTAGCATTCAACGCTATCATTCATTGAATTCTCCAGCGCTTACTGTTCTGACTTCTCACAACAGCCTTTCAAAAATTCAACATTTTGCTGGACCTCCATTACTTGAAATTTTTATCAAATAGAAAGGCTGGTGCATAAATATTTGACCGGCGCTTACAACTCACACTTGCACAAATTTCTATTCAAAGGATTTCAGTAGCAAGGTATAGATATTTTGATATTCAACTATTTGTTTTTACTGACCATCCTTTTGAGCAATTTTCAGGCAAGCTTGGACACGACCGGTATCATGGAAATCCTCAGAAGAAGTTGCCAAATCGGCAAAAAATGGCGAATTATATCGTATGAATTCCTCTGGCTACTAATTTTTACTGGTACAAAATTTGGTGCCAGAGATTGTATGAAGAAAGCCTTGGTTTGCAGGAAGTACAGTTCACAAGGCGAAGGGCGGTATTCTGTCGTGCTACGTAATCTTTGAATTTAATGAGATTTGTTGTGGGTTTGTTGAACTCGATCAGTTTAGTACCATGGCCATTGGCCCTGGTGGCCAACCATAATCTTCCACTCTCCACCTCTACTCGGATGACTCAAATATCTGAACTATCGAAAGGCCCTTATGCAATACATGCAATTTCCCTTCAAATACTAAACCACAGCAAGCAGAATTATGAGAATGTTGAAGTTCGGCTATAGGTTCCCATATATCTCGCTCTGGATCATATATTTCTACATTGAAAATAGACTTCCTAGAATAGTGAACCCACCTGCAACAATAATACTCTTATATAGTAGACAACAAGCAAACATTGTACGAGCAACCAGCATGTTAAACACACATATCTGCCTGAAGACATTGAAAGACTTGTAAGCCTTCAAATTCTCAACATTAGTTACAATTCTAATAACTTCAAAGCATTGCCAGATTCTATCTGTGGGCTGTCTGGGCTCGTTGAATTAGACGTGAGTTATAACCAGATTAAAAGGAACATATTAAAAGGCTTCCTGATCTATTTGGAGATTTGTTGCAGTTGAAACGACTAAATCTCGAGGAGAACCCGATTATTGTGCCACCGCCGAGGGTCGTCGGAGCTGGCCTCACATAACCAGCGACATAGCCATTGTGAAGTGGTTGCTCATTAGAAATGGTTACAACATTATATGATGACAGGTCTGTAAGGTCTCATGTACGCCGCATCAAAGATCTTGTTTCTACACCTGCCCTGCACTCATCACTGAAGAAATGGAGAACGTTGTTGTTGAAGCTCCTTCCAATCTTCCTTTAAATCCCCAGATTGATTTGTCCGAACCTGTTCACCGAAGGTTATCAATAGGTTTCACTAGTGAACGAAATGACGAGATGCGTAGACTTCCTCTATACAATGCCGTGCTGATTCAGTATCTTCATTGCATTCCAAAGCGCCTTCGATTCTTTGATTCTACTTGCTTTCAACTGGCATCTTCCTGAAATCAACAAAGAATGGAGGAAATAAGGCAGCAATGGTTGGAATCAGGAATTATCGAAAGCGCTCTGGACAATTTTCAACCACTTAAGTTCTGTCCCGTCTACAGTGAAAAGAAATTCGCCGTGGGTGATGAAGTATCAGCCTCTGATGTGCACTGTGAACCTGAATTTCTTGATTATGACGCCATTGATATTGATACAAAGCCGCAAGAAATCTTTAAGCACGCCATTGATATTTATTTTCTGACGAGCCATTGGTCATTGGTGTTGTCGCAGCATGATATGTAAGACTCATTTGGTGTAGCTCTTTAACGGTGTCCAGACTCCAAAATTCGAGATCTCAGTGAGCTTTTTTTTTTTTTTTTGAATTGGTTTTCACAACTTTATTCAACACATAGTTAAAATGGGGACCTGAGCTCTTACACTAGGACCTGCAGACTGTAGACCAGGAGTTCTTGTAAATACCGTGACCGCCCCATGAGCTTCAGGCACGCGTTCCTCTTTCCCACATGTTTGGTGTGCAACTTCAGGGAGCGTTTCTCCTCTTAGACGTTTGGTATGTCAGGCAGCCTTTCTTGTAAGGAAGCGTTATGTGTACAAGAGGCGTTCTGACGGGATATTGATCATCAGGCTGCGATTTTCAGATGGAACATTATGTATATGGAGGGAGAAGATAGTGTGCAGAGGGAGTAGCGTTTTGACATAGCACAGCTGGAAGGGAATATGCCATATTATTTCAGGACAAAGGCAGTGCAGGTAATGAAGGCTATGTCAGCGCTATTCAAGGCAACTCAGACCAGTTGCTCAGGGAAAACAGGCCACACATCATGGCTCTGATACCATGTTAAACAGACATGGTGAACGAGAAACAAATAGAAAGATAAATCACGTGAGTACAATTTTTATTCACAAATGATACATATTTATAGTACATGTGGTGACCGTTGGGATTCACATCCCAAGGTCCCTTGGACTGCTTTGTCCATTCGGCTTCCACACTAACCCATTTAGGATTAGGTGTCCAACAATCCTTATTTCTCCCATGTAGTTAAATTCCCTTTCCCATAAACATACATTCAACAGGCTGGAAAAAATAAATTTGCTGAAAACACAAATTCTGGAAAATTTACAGAATGCTGGAAATTGCAGAAATAAAAATCAATAGTAAAAAACAGCCATTAAAACACATTAAAACACTGATATTTTGGTCAACGTGACCCTGGAAAAACCCCCTACAACTCTTGGGGAAAACCAGTTTGAGAGCTCTTCTTTATTTCTGAAAAAATCCTTTTTACAGCAAGAAAATATTCAGCAAAAATCAGCAAGCAAACTTTTACAACTTATCTCAGCCTTGCTGAAAAACTGCCCTGCTGAAACTTTGCTGTTGTTACTCCGCTGCTGAAACTCCGCTGTTGATACTCCGCAGCTCACTGTTTAGAAATCTCCCTTGCTCTCTTGCTCTCCTTCTCTCAATCTGCTCATGAAAGAATTGAATCGAATGTAATATTTTCCTCATTTTCCTCCCTCAATATAACTCCAAGTGACTTTTGAGTGATCCAAGTGACTTTTGGGTGATCTCTAAATCCAATGGCTGAAATAGATTTAGATCAATGGCTGAGATTAAATGCACATTTAAATCTCACTTTCTATTTTTTAATTCACCCACTTTAATAAAGACCCACTTAGTCATTTATTTCCAAAGTCACTTTTCCTTTCTAATTTTCATTGACTTTATAAAAGTCACTTTAAAATTAGACTTAGTAACTTTATCACTTAAAGTCACTTTTAAATTAGATTTTAACTTTATAAAAATTATAAATTCACTTTTAAGAGAAAAATTAAAATCTTTTGGACACTTTTCCCTAAGCCAAAGATCAAAGCCTAAGGGAAACACCTCTCCTCCGATACCAAATTTCAACATAGAACTCATAAATAAGTGAATAACACATTATCTTGCAAGAAAAAAGGGAATAAGACCCATAGATGACAATTTAGAAGGAAAACCAAGTCTGTAATAACTCTCATATATGATTACATGATGGCCGAGTTTTGGTCGAGTTTCAGGTACGTATACAGCCCGACATGTCGAGTTCCTACAAGTTTTGTGCAACATAGCCATGCCCTGAAGAGGTGAGCCATCATATAGTTTCCATTACAAATTCTTATGCGGCGTTAAAGAAGTTGAAATATCTTAATGGCTCACACTTAAAATTGGAGCTTGTTCAATTGATGGTCAAACTCTTCAACCTTGAGTTGAAAGATGATGATCCCCTGACTCTAGCCTCTGAAATTAGCACCATCATGCATGATATAGATGCCACTAGAATGAAGATAGTGAGAGTATGTTGGGTAGAGGGCCTTGACAAATATTGTGAAAGGAATGAATCCTTGCGAGCTAGTGACCAACTCGAATCCATTAATTTTGACACTCTTCTGGGGAAGATTACAGAGAGAAAGAAATATTTTGGGAAAAGGATGACAGCAAATCAGTCCCCTGAAGACAGAAAGAATTAATCACATGATTCTCCTAAAGAAGCAGTGTACCTTGCTCAGAAAGGGAAGAATGAGTCACATGATTCTCCTAAAGGAAGTGGCAATAGAAGACGACATGGAAAAAAGAATTTTAGAGCCAGCGGGGTAAACACCATCAAAGAGAAAGACCTGATCTTCACTACATTTGTTGCAGTAGGAATGAAAATGACGCATCAGCACACATAATCCCCTGGAAAATAATCAAATACAATCAAAACCAACAAGAAGATAGAGAGGTAAAACACCAGATCCAACAAAAGGTGAAGGGCCTGAATTTGCTCATTATATTGTAACACATTCCAATATTAGAGTAATTGAAGATTTGTTTCACACTTCATTTGCTTCTTAGAGAATTGCATGGTTGCTTGATACAAGTGCAACATGCCACACGACCTTCCAAAGACACTTCAAAGACAATGTAGATGGAACAATGTGTTTTTAAGATAAATCAAGTCTTACGCCCTCGGGACATGTCACCATCAGGCTTAAGCTACCTGGATTTCCTTATTTCCTTTTGCATTATGTACTCTACCTTCTAGAGCTACAAAGAAATCTATTGTCCCTTGTTTCACATTCATCGACAAGACCACTATATTCATATCTTTGATGGCAAAAGTAGAAATAAAGAAAGCATCTAACAACATGATTGGAGTGATCAAAGACCACTGAAGTTGAAAGGGACATCTACTCATACTCAAAATTATGCATACATCACTCATCATGATGAAGGTACATTACCATCTTATCTGTTATGCAAGATTCGGATATATAAATTATGATAGCCTTCAGTTATTGAAAGATGTTAAAATTGGCAACTAGGGCCAAACTCCATGTGGGTCATCTTATTTATGGCAGCTGATATTTTTCTTGGATCCCTCTCATCGAGAGGTGTAGGATTGATCTAAAGATCATCTAATTCCGATAAATATTCATGGAGTTATGAATTTATTTGCGTTATAAGACAATTCATCAAGGTCGGCCAACAACCAAATAAACCCCACATGTGCTCCACGTTTTAGCATAAATAGAGGTGGCCTTCAAGTCATTTCAACACACTTGGGATCTCTTCCTCTCTTTACTCGTCTTTGGGCTTTAGTAGAAAGAGAGATCCTAAGGAATAACGTTGCCCTGATCCAGAGGGCAGAAAGCCAGAACTGACTGCCGGAAAAGCCAGAAAAGCCTGAACTGACTGCCAGAAAAGCTAGAACTAACCGCCAGAAAAGCCAGAAAATTTGGAGCTCACTGAACAACCGGAAAAGTCGAAACTGCCGGAAAAGACGAAACTGCCAAAAAAGCCGGAAATGCCAGAAAAACCGGAAACGTCGGAACTGCCGGAAAAGTCGGGACTCTCGGAACTGCCGAAAACAAACGGAATTGCCGAAACTACCGAAACTATCGGGAATAGCATGCAAGGGAAAACTAGCATGCAACAACAAGCATGCTAAGGACAACAAGCATGCTAGGGACAACAAGCATGCAAGGTGCATCCAACACATAGGTCAGGATGGCAACATGGTGCAGCAATGGCACATAATGCAGTACAGTGATGGGTACAGTCATGATTAATGAAGCGTGATGAGATGCAGCACAGTGAGGTGCAGCGCGGTGAGGTGCAGCATGATGACGAAATGCAGCACAACGATAGGTGAAGGAGTCACCTTAGAAAATTAGTTGAAGCAGGATGTCTTCAACTAATCTCATGTATCATCTTCTTAGAGATGATCTATGCTCTTATCTAGATAAGTCAAAGTGTTGAGTTTTGTTGTAAACGTACTATCTCTCTCTCTCTCTCTCTCTCTTGTAGATTTGTCTTTCTTTATTAGCCTCAGATTCAACCCTCATTAGTCCTAAAATTCTGCCTCAAGACAATTTGAATTTTCGCCTCAGAAGTGATCCAAATTATTGCTCAAATGGAGAGGACAAATGCCAAGAAATAGTGGTCAAATGTGCTAAATTGGTGTGTCCCTTCACTAGGACCAACTTGAAGTCGACCTTACATTTTGGAGGGAAATTTCATGATTTTAAAATTCAAATTTTCTTCTTATGAAGCAAAGGAATCTACATATATTGGAGGGCTAAACTTGGCTATGAAGATCGACCATAGCTACAAAATTCAACAATAAATGCTACCAAGGTAATGAACCATGACCTATATCTGCCCATTTGTATTTTTCCATAAGCATGTTGCATGACAATCTGCATTCTAAACAAGTGTCTCAACAACTAATCAAAGGGTAAGACACCAAAAGAAAACTAATGAGAAACCACAAGTATCACGTTACTGTGAAAATTCGATGATCTTGAATCCTACTGCAGTAACTGATAATATTTCTTCTATTTGTAAAATTACTTAAACAAATTATTTGTAGTCCTCTACGGCGAACATCAAAATACATACACGAGATTCTTCACAAATAAAATTATGTGGAAAGTAAATACAAAGAAAAATACTAGCACACATATAACCACAGTGACAATTATTTTTGGACAATTGTCCTCGGAAAAACCCAACGTGGGAAAACTAATGCAACAAAGGAGGGTTTCTTTTATTAATCTTCAGCAATAATTTTTGTACAAGACAAAATAGAGGACGAATCACTGAGAGAATTTTACTGGCGATATTCTCACACTCCACAGTGTTTTCTGACTCCAAAGAGGACCTCCTGCCTCTTTCGCTGGCCTTTTTGCATCACCCTCTCCATAGTAACACCGTAGGCCCTACGTCAACCCTTCTGCGTCCTAGCTCTGCGTCTCTCGTTTGTGCTGCCTCCTCCAGATTTGTCCTGCATTCTCTGACTATGTTGATGCCCTATCTCTCCCACCTGCAACTCACTCTCTGACTCAATTTTCTCTTGTTGAACTTCAGCCAGTGAGAAAATCAATATGCTTGAGCAACTGAGTATCTTCTTTGGTGTATTCTCCATCTACCCATCGACTTCTTATAATCTTCTGTTGGAGCACCAATGGCTAGGATTAAAACATAATCGATGGCTAAGATTAACTAGAAGTCAATCCATGTCTTCTTCTAGAAGACTTTCACCATGACTTAATTAATACCCTTTAATTAACCAGATTTCCTAAGTTTAGACCTAGGGAATCGTTTAAAAAAGTTATCCATAAATGATTTTTGGCGTTTGGATAATACATGTATTCTAGGCTCTCCACAAAATTTTGTGGCTAGAACACCTCTGATGCTACAAAAATCAACACTCCCTCTTAGCAAGGAAAGTGTTCTAGTGTTGCAACCCACTATAGCAACACCCTGTCTCTGCTTTACCTTGTGTCATGTTGTTGACGTTTGGCTGCCCTGGCCATCACTACAGCACAACTCTGATGTGAGTTGCATCTATGTTGCTGCTGACCCTACTATATTATTGTCAACTACTTCCTCTGCACTGCAACTCCCTCTCATCTGTTGTTGCTGCAACTGAGAATCCATCTACTACTAAAACGAGTTCTCCACCATACCCATCTATTCCCTGTAATGGATGAACTTAACTCTCCCTAGAGCTTTCGTGAGTGTGTTTGCCACCTGATCTCCTGTGGGGACATAATGCAGCTGGGCTACTCAAAGTTGAACACAATCCTTGATGAAATGACATATGATATCAATGTGCTTCAACCTATCATGAAATATTGCATTCTCCGAGAGTTTTATGCAACTCTGACTATCACAGTAAACACTGGTCACTCCCATTTTCCTCATGAACAAACTCACCAGCAATTTCCTAAGCCATATGACTTCGCATGTAACTGTGCTAGCTGCCATATATTCTGCTTCTGTTGAGCTCAGTGCCACTGACTTCTGCTTCTTGCTGCACCAAGAGACCATCCTTGATCCAAAGTTGAAGCAGTACTCGGAGCTACTTTTCCTATACACAAAACTACCTACCTAATCTACATCAGTGAATTCGCTCAACCTAACGTCATGTCCTCGGGTATATTTCAACCTGAGTCTGGTTGCTCCACGCACATATCTGAGAATGTGCCTAGCTGCTGCCTAATTGACTAATGTACCCTTTTCGATTCCACCATGAATTAAATAAGGGTATTGACAGCAAAACAAATATATGGCCTGGTGTTGACCAGATAAATGAGTGACCCAATTAGTTGTCTGTACAAGGTGGTGTTGACTCCCCTGTCCCCTAAAGCATCTATCTTTTTCCAGTTGTTAATCATGGGTATTACGCATACTTTTAAAACTCCGACTCCGACTCGGCCGAGCAATGACTCCAACTCCGAAACGGTAATGACTCGGCCGGCTCGTTTTCAATGACTCGGTCGTTGTAAAAAATACATTAAATATTTAGTTTTTTTAAAAAAAAAAAACATAATTTTGAAGATTTTAAACATAATTTTAAAGATTTTCATTCATGTTTCCAAACACACAGCATTATAATATAGATGGAAGACAACATATGATCAATGTAGGCTCATGAACCAATCCATTATATCAAAATGGTACCCAATGGCAATACATAGTCAACTGTCATACATGATCAAAGACTCAAAACAAAAAACACATAACCAAGCAGGCTAGAAATGGCCTCTACAAGACTGCAACAAAAGTAAACTGTGACGGGGCCAGACTCCAGTACTAGTACTACTGGCTAGTAGCTACTGCCAGAGGAGCCAAGATCATGTCGATCAATCTCTGGATCATCATCATCATCAAAGTCAGACAGGGGGCCCCATGGATCCTCCTCATCATCATCATCTCCAACAGCAACTGTAGAAGTGGTACCACTAGGCTGTGCAACTGCAGTAGATGCACGCTGAGATAGAGTAGCTATGTTGCTGCGTTGCTGTCGTGGCTCAGGCTGAGCAGAGGAAGCACCTACAACTGGAGTCCTTGCTGGCTGTGAGACTGAGGCTGGTGGATCTACATTCAACTGAACAGGCTGAAGTTGAACAGCATGTTCAATTTCAACTGAGGCTAGTGGATTGGCATCAGTTGAAATTGAACAGCATGTTCAATTTCAACTGATGTCTCCATATCTAAATCTAAATCAAGATCCTCATCAGGATCAAACTCTGCTGGACGATTCTCCACTACCCAATCTGACGTTGGATCAATGTCTTCCAACACAAAGGGATCTGAATCAGGTCTTTTGTTCAGCAAATGGTTTCGTCTGAGCCGAAGGTTGTATTGGACATAAACTAGATCATTTAACCATTTTTTATCCAAACGGTTTCTCTTCTTTGTGTGAATCCTCTCAAAGACAGACCAATTGCACTCATACCCAGATGCACTGCAAGTTTGACTCAAAATACGAATTGCAAACCTTTGCAATTCAGGAACATGGCCACCAAAGGCCTCCCACCATTGTGCTGCAAAACACATAGGAGTGTAAT
>APFE031096763.1:0-11292 GCA_000404065.3 Pinus taeda
ATGTGTGCAGACTGAAGAAGGCTCTTTATGGCCTGAAGCAAGCTCCCAGAGCTTGGTACTCCAGGATAGATACATACTTGCAGGGGATGGGTTTCACAAAGAGTGAGGCGGATCCGAAACTTTACTATATTGTGATAGGTGAGGAGCCTCTCATTCTGGTGTTGTATGTGGATGACTTGATCATTACAGGTGTAGAGAGACTCATAGAGAACTGCAAGAGATATCTTGTGACGGAGTTTGAGATGAAGGACATCGGCTTGATGCATTACTTTTTGGGTTTGGAGGTGTGGCAGGAGGAGGGGAATTTCTTCCTGGGATAGGGGAAGTATATTGTGGACATCCTTGGCAGATTCCACACGGAGGATTGTAAACCCATGTCGACACCGATGATCACCAACTGGAAGAAGCTTCATGCTTCGGATTCCGAGTTGGTGGATCCCACATTGTACAGGCAGCTGATTGGTTCCTTGATGTATTTGGTCAACACTAGACCAGATATTTGTTTTGCAGTCAAAACGATGAGTCAGTTTATGTGTGAGCCTAGGAAGGTTCACTGGGTGGCTGTAAAACACATTTTGCGGTACTTGCAGGGGACAGTGGATTATGGTTTGGAATACAGGCAGGGGGATGGAGTGAGGTTGGCAGGTTATACTGATTCTGATTAGGTAGGTTGTGCTTCTAATAGGAAGAGCACTTCAGGGTGCTGTTTTGGGTTGGGTTCAGCAGTAGTGTCATGGTTCAGCCGGAAGCAGCAGTTAGTAGCAATGAGTTCAGCGGAAGCAGAGTATATGGCAGCCAGTCTAGCTAGTTGTGAGGCCATTTGGCTTCGCAAGATGTTGTTTGGCTTATTTGGTCAGTCGTTGAGACCTTTAATGATTTACTGTGATAATCAGAGTTGCATTAAACTCACGGAGAATCCAGTATTTCATGACAGGTCAAAGCATATCGGGATCAAATATCACTTCATCAGAGACTATGTTCAGAAGGGAGCTCTGAAGCTTTAGTATATTTCCACTGATGAGCATGTTGCAGATATTCTTACCAAAGCCTTACCACGGGGAAAGCATGTCTACTTCAGAGAAAAGATGGGTGTGGTGAGGAACACCTTTCTCGGTAAGAGGCAGTGTTGAAATTTGGTATCAGAGGACAAGTGGTTCCCTAAGGCTTTGATCTTTGGCCTAGGGAAAAGTGTCCAAAAGAATTTAATTTTTCTCCTAAAGTGACTTTATAATTTTATAAAGTCAAATCTAATTTAAAAGTGACTTTAAGTGATAAAGTTACTAAATTCCAATTTTAAAGTGACTTTAATAAAGTCAATGTAAAATTAGAAAGGAAAAGTGTCTTTGGAAATAAATGACTAAGTGGGTCTTTATTAAAGTGGGGTGAATTAAAAAATAGAAAGTGAGATTTAAATGAACATTTAATCTCAGCCCTAGATCTCAATCTATTTTAGCCATTGGATTTGGGGATCACCCAAAAGTCACTTAGGGTTAGATTAAAGGAGGAAAATGAAGAAAAGGTCATTCATTCTTTCATGAGCAGATTGAGAGAAGGAGAGCAAGAGAGCAAGGGAGATTTCTGGATAGCGAGGAGAAGGACACAGCAGCTTGGCACACATTCCAAGGCAGCAGTTTAGCAAATCCGTACAACTGAGTTAGCACACAATAAAAGGCAGTTTTTGGGCATGATTTTCTAGAAATCCGTACAGCAAGTACACAGATTTTGAGGAGGTTGTACAACAGATTTTGAGGAGGCCGTACAACAGTTTTCAAGGAGGCCGTATAACAGTTTTTGTGGAGGCCGTACAACAAATTTGAAGGAGGCCGTACAACAGTTTTGCTGTGTACAAGTTTTCCAGTTGGCTGTGAGGCACAAAAAATGAGATAAGTTGTAAAAATTTGCTTGTTGATTTTTGCTGAAATATTTCTCATACTGTAAAATCATTTTCTAGAAATAAAGAAGATCTCTCGATCTGGTTTTCCCCAAGAGTTGTAAGGGGTTTTTCAGGGTCACATTGACCAAAAATCACTGTGTTCAAATGTGTTAAATGGTTGTTTGTACATGCTGATTTTTATTTATGCATTTTCCAGCATTCTGTAAAATTTCCAGAATTTGTGTTTCCAGCAAAATTTATTTTTTCCAGTGTTGAATGTATGGATATGGGAATGGGCATTTAACTATATGGGAGAAATAAGGTGAAACTGAAAACTGGGGTGGGAAATGATAAATTTTTACAGGCGCTTCATCTCCTAGGGTTAGGTTTTTGGATGTTTAGGGTTTTCCATCATTTCTGAATAATAAATAGGCCTTTGAGCCTCATTGTAACATAGTTTAGAGGCATGTAGCAGCCACATCTCTTCTCAGAGATAAGCTACCATCGCCTGAGCTAGTTTATTTTTATTTTTTTACGTAAGCATATTTCAGTTCTTTGATATTAATGAAATGAAGTTTTATTTTTGTTGCATCTCTGTGTATATGGGTATTTCTATATTTTATTGCATTCTCGCATAAGTTCATATCATTGGTATCAGAGCGGTTTTCTCTTTCTCTGTTTTTCTTTGCATGTCCCCAACGAGGTCAGGGTATAAGGAGTTAGGGCTCGATCTGATTGAAAATTTGCAAGACTAGCCTTGAAAAACCCGATGACCTCCCATGGCGGAAGAAAAGAAAGATGAGGGGGTAGGATATCCTTTCAAAATATTGCTCGAGGAAGCCCTTGAGTGACAAAGGAATGCGATGATGGATAACTTTGCCCAGATCCTTCGACGATTGCCCATAGGCGACGCATCTTCATCCACTGACCACTCTAGAGGCACCACTCCTCGTAAGGTACAAGTTAACTTTTATATTCCCATATTTGAGGGCCAGATAGATGCAGATGCCGTAGATAAATGGTTAAATATGTTGGAAGGATATTTTTCAGTTCATGACTTTTCCAATCGGAAAAATATTACTTTTGCACTTCTCAAAGCCTCCCTACACGTCAAGGACTGGTGGCAAACCCACTGTGAACAAAAGACGAGAGGGAATCCTCACTGTTTCCAGCTGCATCCACTTGGAATTCTTTCTGAGACATCATCAAGGAACAATAATACCCCGTTGAGCCTCATGATTGCTTCATAATGACACTCTCCCTTACCTATTTTTTCCTTTCCTTGACCATTATCATCAACTAAATAGGCATAAAACTACAAGGTTTTTGACATGGTAAGGTATTTAATTGTCTTATCTTTCATATTTTATAAATTTCCTTATTATTGAGTTAATATTTGTATTAGCTACCGAATTTGCATGATTCTGCAGCAAATCTATGTTTCTGTAGCTGATTCCATGGTTTACCAGCATCGAAGGTGCCAGTTAAGAGGACAAAGATATGGACATGTGGAGATTGATCCCTTTAACGATTTCCTCCTATTCATCCGAACTAGGTCATCAAAAGGATTGTTTGATTGCGGGGTGAAAGGATAAAGTCAATGTGGTTGCTGAACAGGCAAGCGAGAGTTTGAAATTCTTACGCTTCACAATCTACTTTGCCATAAAGAAAATCATGAGCAATGATATCTTGATAGATTTTAGAAGCTAAATTTATAATTTTGTTAGCTAAGGTATGCGTAAAAGCCTCAAACAATTATTGACACGAGATTTTATACAGTGCATCAAACATGAAGAAAAGGTTGATTTTTATTTATGTGATAATGATGTTTTAAAACTCTGTTTTTACTTTGTTAATGAAGAAAATCCTTTGAAGTTCCAATGCATAGATGACTATTCGATTGAAGTCCTATGATCTCCTATTTTTGGAGAGCCCCTGCAAATAGTGAAGGTTTTGCATTCACATATATTTTCTTTATTGTTTGTTACAATTATTCATACATTTTAGAATTGATTTGCAGTCTTGATTTCATTCCGATAGCAATAGCAATATTTCATTAATCATTCCCTTTTTCAAGTTGATGTATAATGACATTAATGGTAATGTAATTTTTTTTCATATATTTCCTTATGATTGCAGAGTGTTACATTTCACAGTTGATATATTTCTTTATAGTTTCATTGTATCATATTTCATTTCAAAGCATGTGTGATTTCTTTATGATTTTAATTTCAAAGCATGAGTGATTGATAATAAGTAATTGTGTGGTTTTCATTTTGAATATAAGTTAATTTCATTTTGGTTTTTATGCGCAGGATTGTAGAATGTTAGATGAATGATTATGCTTTTAGATTAAATTTGTGTTGCAATAGATTAGTTAAGTTTTCTTAATCAGATAATGTGAGTTTGCTTTAAGTTTCATTTTGCAAGTGTGAAGAGCATTTTTGATTTCATTAGGAAGAAGTAGGGATATTTAGTATGTTAAATTTATTTTTCTTTGAAGAGTAAGATAGTAATAAATTACATCCTTAGAAGTAAATTTCAATAACTCAATCATGCAAATTAATAATCTGATTTAATAAAAGGACTTCTAGTATATATAGTGCACTTGCACTTCACAAGCTTACCAACTCTAGTCGATAATTCATGTAACAATTTAAGACAATTAAATTGAAAAACATTTTGGCGTCGCTGCCGAGGAAGTGTAAATAGAAGTCTTAGTCTTTTTCATTTTGATAAATTAAAGGTCGAGGTAAGAGTTTAATTCCAACAACATCACTCACCCCACCACGACCTCGTAGTGCCACACCACGACCTCGTAGTGCCACACCATGCACACAAACTCAAATTCCATCCATAGTAGGAAAACACAAAATCCCTGAGGTATTAAGATCCAAAATAAAGCCTAGAGATTCACCAACTTCATCAAAAAAGCCATAATAGAAGAGGAAGATCCCTATACGCAATAACAGGAGTAATTTTCCTATATTCAACTGGAAACAACTTCTAGCTCAAGAGTTGGAAGTTCCTACTGAAGAAGAGGAAGAAGAAACCTATTTTAACAAACCATTAATGGAAGAACTAGAGGAACTAGAGAAAGTTGAAAACCTAATTTTGGAACCAGAACCCTATATTAGTTCTAAAGAATCTACAATGGATGGAGAAGGGGAACGAGAGGTACATAATTTGAATGGTGAACAACCTAGGATTGGAGGAGGAAGAGGAGGAAATAAGGGAGGTGGAAGAGGTGGAGGAAGAGGAAGAGGGAGATGAGAAGATATAAATCCATAACACTTTGGATTTCTTATCCTTAATGAAGATACAACTGTAACAATGAAAAATATCTCACCCTCTATCCTTCCAAACTTTCATGGAATAAGGAGTGAAGATACCAAAACATTTCTCTTTGAATTTGAAGTCTTGTGTAGATCATATGATTATATGCATGATGCTTAATATTCCTTGCAACCCTTAAAGATGCAACATTAAAATGGTTTATGAGTTTAGGAATAAACTCCATAAGAACATGGGAACAAATGAAAACTACATTCTTAGAGAAATAGAAGGACCACTGTATGCCCCATAATATTAAGGATGAAGTCTTTAAAGTGGTATATAAAGAAGACGAAAATATTGAAGACTTCGTTGAAATATTTGCTTATAATGTTAAAAGGGAAAAAATGAATAATCTATTGTGTAGAGTTTTCTTCCGGAGTTATCACATCCATAATTGTTTGAATCGATGTTTCAAGCCATCCACCATGGCTTATCACCAAGATAGAAACATCGATTCAAATAATTATGGATGCGATAACTTTGGAAGAAAACTCTACACAAAGTACAAATCGCAGAAGCCTCAAAACAATAATGAATAATCTATATGTGGAAACTTTGAAAGCTCTCTTATTTAAATCCATTAGAGATAGAGTGGATTGATCTTCTCAATCTAATGGGTAAGGGAGACATTTCTCAGTTGTCACTAGGAGAAATTTATGAGTTATGCATACACATTTCAAGAGGCAAAGAAGAACTGGGAAAAATCCAAGAGATCCTCTTTTATCAAGGATCAATAAATCTGGAGCTGAGATAGTAAGTAGAAAAGAATTAGGAAATTTGCTTGATAATTTTAAAACATATATTTTAGGGAGTCTTATTGAACAAATTGACACCCTTAAAATACAAAAAAGGAAAAAAGATGAAAATGCTGCATTGTCCATTTTTTCCCCTAAGTGCAGAAAGAAACAGGCCTTGAGAGAATGTCCTCTTGATTCAAAGAGTGTAGAAACTTGTGTTATATGTGCGAAAAATCATGATACAAAAGAATGTCCCTCAATACTAGGTCTTAAAGCTGTCTATCAAGAAGGAGTACCAAATTAGGTAGGCCCTCTTTGTTTTATTGCTAAAAGACCATGACAGAATCGACAACCAAATACAACTCAAGGTTTTAACACTCAACCATTTGCACAATCATCACAAAGTAATTGGACTGCCCCAATGCCTTGGAAATCTTGGCCACAACCTTCGTCACAAGGATGGAAAAATCCTTATGGAAAGTACCCTCAATACCCTCAATATCCTCAATTTCCACAATTTCAAGAATCATATCCTACTTTCCTCCACAATATTATCCTCAGCCTGTTCAATAAAATCAACCTGAGAATTTGAATCCACAACTTTCATTACCATTTCCTCAAAGACCAAACCAATTGACTGCCCAACCACTCCCAAATCCGAACAATAAAAAAAATCACAACCTGTTTACAATATGGAAGGACAAAATTTTCAAACTTACATGATAACTCCACTAGATCTAAACAATGTTCAACTTAGATCTGGTAGAATATTAGAGGAAAAGTCCCCATAAATTGTTATTCAGGAAAGTGAAAAAGAAAATATCTCTGAAGAAGAGAAGTTTCTTAATGAAAATGAAAAAACTCAAAAACAAGTTACTCCAACACATTCAAATAACTCAACTCCTATTATGGAGCAACCTTCAGTATCTGTTTCAAAACCACCTTTTCCTGAGAGATTAAAAGTTGATGAAGGGGTAGAAAAACATATTTTATTATGTGATTATGACATGTTACATGAACTGAATAATTTTTTCATAGTAATTCCTTTTCTGCAAGCCATTAAGGAAATACCAATTTTTTGCAAAAACAATTAGGGTATTGAACATAAAAAGGCCAGGAAGAAAAAGAAAAGAAGTCAAAAGAGTCCAACTAGTTGGAAAAATTGCAGATATCATGATGGGTAAGACAACAAATCAAAAATATCTTGATCCACGAAGTCCCATTGTGAAAACACACATCAATTGTGTAGAGATCCCGAAAACATTGATTGATCTAGGAGTAGCTATAAACATCACGAGTAAACCAACTATGAATCAATTAAAACTTTCTAATATTCAATATACACCTACACTATTACAATTGGTAGATAGATCTGTAATCAAAGTTGATGGTGTATTATAAGATATATATGTATCCTTATATTCTTGGGAATAGTCTGTTGATTTTATGATTTTAACACCCAAGAATAACTTAGGAGGACATCCATTGATTCTAGGAAGACCATGGTTAGCTACAACTGATGCTTTTATAAGTTGTAGATCTGGTGATATGTTTATTTCTGATGGGAGCTCAAAAAGGAAATTCACATTGTATCCACCTGCAAAAGCAAAAATAGAAGTTGAAAATGAAGAATGGATTGATGATGACATTGATATAAGACCAATCTTTGCCACTTCACAAATAGATGAGGAAGATCAAATTTTGAATTTAATGGAAAATAATGAATCTTCATCATATTGTGAATCTATTCAGAGTTTCCAACAACAATGAAATATTGAATATTTATCATCTCGTCAACTATCCTTGCATTCTATGGAAAAATTTGGAAATTCTACAATTGAAAGATCGCTTCAAATTGATCTGTATCACTTGATTCTGGAATGTTGGATGCTCCTGCCAACAACCTGCAAAAGCCTTGGCCTCTAACAATCTTTGTTGGCTTGATATCTAGGTCATATTCTTGAAGTGCTATTACCCAGTTTGCTCTTTTTTCTCCCAATTCTCTTTGGATTAATAGTTGCCTTACTGAAGAGAAAGGAACTATAAATTTTGTATGGGCTTTTAAAAGGAAGGGTCTGTAATGTTTAAAAACTTTATATACAACAAAGGCTTGTTTATCGACTTCGGAGTAGTTTAGTTCAGTACCCTGAAGATTTGAACTATATAATGAAATGGGTGCTTCTAAATTGTGATTGTTGATCTGTGTGAGTACTGCAGCATAAGAGAAATCGGATGCAATGGTATACAATGTAAAATGATTAGAAAATTAGGGGTATTTAGAGCGGGGGCGTTGATTATTGATTGTTTGATTAATTCAAACGCTTCCTTTTCTGTCGAACCCCATTTAAAGACTGAATTTTTCTTAATCATAGTTTGAAGTGGCAAAATAATTTGAGAAAATTCTGGAACGAATCTCTTGACAAAATTGATTTGGCCTAAAAATGACTGCATAGATTTCTTATTGTGAGGAAAAGGGATTTCAGAGATTTCTTTAATCCTGTCCGGATCAATATAAATGCCATCTTTAGAAACAATAAAGCCTAGGAGCTTGCCTTGATCAAGAGTGAAAAATGATTTTTTAGGGTTAAGAGAAATACCATACTTCTTACAGCGTTGAAAGATTTGATTTAAATCATGCAAGTGATTGGATCTCTCTTTAGAAAATACAGTAATATCATCTAAGTAGACGACTACTGTTCTGTTAATTAACCCTTTAAAAGCAATATCCATTGCTCTTTGAAATGTGGCTCCTTCATTAATAAGTCCGAAAGGCATTTTCTGATAGGCATACGTTCCCCATTTTGTGCTGAATGTGGTTTTGAGTCGGTCATCAAGATGGACCAAAATTTGATTATATCCTGAAAAACCGTCCAAAAAGGACATTAACTCTGAGCCTGCCACTGATTGGAGTATTTGCTCCATAGTGGGTAATGGAAGTTATCTTTTAAACTCACCTTATTTAAATTTCTGAAATCAATACAAATCCTTATGTCGCCATTTTTCTTCCTGACTGGTACCATATTGGAGACCCAGTTTGAATGCCAAACGGGAAAAATAATCTTAGCTTTCAAGATTTTATTGAGTTCCGATTTTATTTGACCCTCTAAGTTTGGATGTATTTTTCTCAACTTTTGTTGAACTGGTTTCTATTCGGGAAGCATCGGAATAGTGTGCTGGATAATGGATGTATCATATGTTTTTAGATCGTCATATTTCCAAGAAAAAACATGTTTATTTTTGCGTAACAGTCTAATGAATGCTTCCTTTTCCTCCATGGAAAGTCCTAATCCTAAATTAATGTTTTGAGGATTTTGTTCAGTGCCAAGGTTTATCAATTCAAACCTTAAGGTAGAGCTCTGGAGCTTCGTATTGGACACAGGTTTAAATCTGTCTTTAATATCGTAAAGATCCTCAAGCTTCACCACAGGATTTGGAATTGAGTTTTCTTCATGTTTATCTCGCATTTGAATATCGTGTTCGTCTTCCTCGATGATTTGATTATCATAGGATTTTTTCGGAGGTTAAAAACTGTAAAATGTATTCATCGTGGTTGAATACTCTCCAATTAGTTACATTTTGAGGAATGGATGGCCTAAAAAGAAATTCTACTGAAAATATATCTGGGCTATAGTCTTCGGAAGGGAGTAGCTTGGAAGCGACATTCGCTAGCAAGTCGGCTGCCGAATTTTGAGACCTGGGAATGGAAGAAATATTGAATGCTAAAAAATGGAAAGTGGGCTCTTGTACTAGCGATTGATAATGTTTGAGATGGTTTGAAAGACAATGAATTGTATTTCTTACCTGTTTAACAATAATCTCAGAATCTCCAAAGACCTTCAAGTGTTGGACTTTGAGGCCGATCGCTTTATATAGTCCTTGGACTAATGCTTCGTACTCAGCTGTGTTATTGGTGCATTCAAACTCTAGCCTATAGGACATCATTGTTTTTTCTCCTTGCGGGCTAACCAAAATACATCTTGCTCCTGATCCTTCACTAGACTTGGATCCATCAAAATATAAAGACCAAAATAAAGAATTATCTACAATCTTACTTACAAAATTCTTAGTAACATTAACACATTTAGACCTGTCGGTTTGCGAAAAATTTTCAATTTGCGATGCGAAATTGTTAACTGAGAAAGGAGATGGTTGGGCAATATAATTACCGAAAAATGACTTAGAAGAATAATTTCCTAAGATATTGTTGTTGAACGCGATTGGTTGATTTTCTTGTTCAAATTCTGTAACAGTGTGGGTCATATGTTTCTCCCGATCGATCTTTATTTGATTCCCTTATAGGGGAGCCACATGTGGGACCAATTGGTGGAGATATACCCATGGAGCTTTTCTAACCAATCCCTGCTTAAAATCAACCCATAGAATTCAGGTATATCGGCGACTAAGATATCAATCCTTTGGACTATTCGTGGATCCACCGATAACCTGATTGTAACATAGTTTATTTCCCCTAGAACTTGAACTTTAGTTCTATCTAACTGCACATTGTGAATAGAAGATTTCTGGGGTTCTATATTCAGTTTAGAACAAACTGAAGCAGGCATTATATTAGATGATGCCCCAGAATCAATTAAGCAGTTATGTAGATTTTGATTGTAAATTTCATATGTTAAGAGGAAAGGAGGAGTACGGGAATTTGATCTATCTCCAATCAGAATTGTATCAGTTGCCTCAACTCTACCAGAAGGTGGTTGTCCTGAGTCGCTTGCAGCTTTAGTACTGGGAAGAGGTGAAGAAGGAACTGCATTAAGTTCTTTGAGAAGTAATTTTTGTTGATGTTTTAATTTACTAAGCTTAAACATAGTGATGTTTGCCTTAGTTTTCTTCATGTCATCAACAATATTATAGTCCATCGAATCAGATACTACCAATGTCTTAGATGACGAAGGTGTATTGGAGGATGAAGGCTGATTCTGAGATACTGTTGCGGCTGGCTTTCTTGTGGGTACCTTTTCCTTTGCAGTATTGGTACCATCACTCCTTTTCTTTGAATTGGCTTGAACAGGTTCGGGAGTAGCTTTACTCCTTGTAGTGACGGGAAAGGCTTCTTGGTCAGCTTCAGTATCGGAATTAGGGAATATAAAGTCCCACATCCCGTGGCATTCAACTACTTCCTCTTCTTCTTCTTCAGATGGTGTAATTGTTTCTTCTTGTTCTTCTTCCTCAGGATCCGAATCTGCTTAAGAGATGACATTTGGAGGCTTGGACTCAGGTTTTTTGAAATTCCTATATGGTTTCTTTGTTGAGGACTCTGATACTTGTTTCTTAATCTCAACCATTTCATTTGACATGGTTTTAAGGACTTTTTGAAGGCCCTCCATGTCATAT
>APFE031096763.1:11971-68140 GCA_000404065.3 Pinus taeda
GAGGGCAAGGAAAAATACCAAGACCCTGCTGATCCTTGTAGTGTATAGGGAAACAATCTAACTACCACATCTTCTTCAATCACTCCCTTCAAATTGACTGATAACATAAAATTATTTATGTGTTCTTCTGCTGACGTTCCAACATCTGGATTGAACTTTGGTAGCCATTTTTCGGGATAATCGGGTAACGGATGTAAAGGCGCAGGCATGGTAACTGCACTAGGACTTCTCCATGGTCTTTGAGCCATTTTAGGAGTACCAACGATTACCTGTGGTGTTCCAGGTGCTTGAGGGGGAGGAGGAAATGAAGACTGAAAAGATTGTGATGTTTGAAGTGAAGTCCCTTGGTGAATAAATTTATGTAGTGGTGAAGTGGGTGTTTGACTCCGCACAGGTGATGATGAAATGGAAGATGTTGGAGAAAAGGTTTCACTACCAGAACCTTCAGCATTATTTTTAATCCTTTTCCTTTCGGGCAAAGGAAACTCAGGTGGTTCAATACCTAGTTTTTCGCTTTGAAGTCTAGTAAGGTGAGGAGGTAAGTGGAATTGCGAAGTCTGACTGCCTTGTGATACTTCAGATCTGGGAGGTGAAATCGAGAAGCCTTGAATTTTCTGGATGATAGATTGAACTTCAGGGGACTCCGGACTTAAGTTTTCTGAAGTATGATGAATTTGAGCAGTAGTGGTTGATTCTTCCTCGTCTTGTCTGGATACTGATGATTCAGGATGCGAACGAGAGGTTCGAGGAGAAGTGGAGGGTGAGTTACTCTTTGAATGGTTTGTAGGTTTTGGCTTACTCGCCATTCATAGAGGATGGCCCTCCTTCTAGCACCAGAAATGTTGAGGCCTCGAAAATCGCTGCAACAACAATGGGGGATAACCACCCGGTCCGGACCTTAGTACAGCTCCTTTTCCGTTTGGAATGGTGGCTCCGACTGGATATAACGGGACCAGTTTCCCGATAATGAATAAAAGGGTTGGATGAGTGATGAGTTGTTTGTTATAATGATAGGCGGATAACTTAATCTATCAACAAAAATACGAAAACTAATACTAATCCCGGGAACAACTATTCATTTGAAATGCAGTGTTTAATAGTCTTTGTCTATTAACAGGCATATAGATGACTCTGTAAAATAAACATAGATATTCAATCATTTAAAGATTACTTCATCTAAATAGTTAAACAAAGCGATTAACACGAAATTACTGCATTCACCATTTATATCATCGATACATATATGATTGGAAGGAAAGCATGCTATAAACAGCCAATAGTGGGATGCATAAAGGATGCTGTTAAAACACATATATATAAGTGATAATAGCAAGAGCGATCAAATGACAATTCATATAACAAGAATGAGTACAGACATAGATAATAGTACCATATGAGCTGCTAATCAATCCCAATATCAATCGCTATTTGAGATTCTTCCTTCAACGCAAAAATGTTTTCAAACAAAGAGAGTAGTGCACATTTGTATAAAAACCTTCCTTATCAAAATCAGAATGATTGGTCCAGTTTCATAAAAGAATATCCCTGAAGTACAATAGTGCAACTTCAGGGTTTAAGTCATATAAAAAACTTTTCGACCCTTTCTAAATGCATGAAAGGGTCTATAAATACTACTAAACTAGAAAAATCTATGAAAAAAAATCCTACTAAATTGGCATCAATTAATACTATCTATCTTCTTGGGGGTGATCTAGCAGTCGACAATGTGTATCATGACTCAGGATGTTTGCCTTTAAACCTGAGCTGGCTTATCGCAAGCATTGGCTCCACTTCAGGTGGTCTGTTGAGGCGCAAGCTGAGTTGGGCAGTGAAGGTGGCATCCTGAATATCGGGTATGATATACCCGATAGCATCTGTGAGGCATTTGAGGGCGGCTCTCTGGCTGTGCGGCTTCACTAGAAAAAACCAATAACCATCCCATGTCAAACTATTGATTCCCGCAATTAACCTTCCATTTTTCTCCAGCTCTGGGTAGCATGAATGCTCCAACATCTTTGTTGCTATTAATTGGCCTGGAGTACATTGAGAAATCATGTTAGACAAGTAAAGAGTATTATTTACTAATTCAACCAAATTACTAGTGGTTGCCTTGCATCTTAAAATCGCTCTTTCTGCCTTCATTAACTGAGATTGCCATTCTGTGAATAATATTTCTTTGTGTGATTCCAGGTTCCTTGGTAAGTTAGCTGCCTGTCCGTGATCGGAATCTTGCCATTCCAGAAAATTTGTCAATGTTTCTTCAGCCTGATCTAAATATGTCCTTGCCTTTTCTACTTTTTCGCTTATGGATGCCACTAAGTCGCACAATGGTTTTGCCTGGGTGATTTGCTGACACAAGAGCTTCATTTGGTTTATCAATGCTTTGTCTAGTTGAAATGCCTCTGCTTTAAACTCATCTACCTGCGGGAGCTTTTTCGTTTGCTCAAGTTGAGCTGATAATTGAGCGATCTACTCATCTTTGGATTTTAGCATTTCCTCAGTTGATGTTTTTAGTTGCACCAATGCTGCCGATAGCTCCTTTTGCTTTTGGATTGCGCTATCGTCAATCCTTTGTTTTTCTTCCTGCAATTGCTTAGTCAGCTGATTGTTATTTTGTTGTTGTACTAGCAATTGCTATTCTGCCTGCTCTGCCTTCTATTGCGCTTCCGATAATTGTGCTTGTAGCGAAAAGATGTCCTGATCTTTTGTCTTTAATAAGCTGCTCACCTCCGATGCTTTATCTATTGTCGCCGCCGAATAAGCTCCAGCATATTGCGATAGCTTTGTCAAGTCATCGGAGGGGTCAAATTCTTCTTTCCATACCACGTTGTCCGTTACTGTTAGTTCTGGGAATAGAGAAGGTTGATCAGTCCTTCTCCTCTTCCTCTGTCGTTTCACTACAACTTTATGCTTAGGGCTATAGAAGACATCCAAGGGAGGAATCTCTTTTATCTGCAAAATGATTTCGCCCAATTGATCCTTTGGAATTATTTCCGCTTCCTTTAATTTGGGTGGGTCGTTGGTTTCACCCGAAACTTGCTTTGATGTCGCTTCCTGTGTGTTGCCCTCTTTTGAAATCTCGTCATCTTTAGAGCATTCTAGATTGCTGATGATCGAATTAAATTGCTGCCATTCCTGAAGCAATTTCGGATCAATCTGTGTATCTTCATTTACTTTTGAACTGCTCTGTTCTTGCATTTTGGCCTGGGTCTCTTCCTGTCTCTGCTCATGCACTTCCTCCTGCTACTTTGATGTAATAGGAGGTTCTTTATCAAGTCGCTGCTCAGGCTCGCTAACAGTTCTAGAGGCAGAGTTTGCAACCTCTACTCTCTAAGTCTGTTGAATTCGGCCAGCCCTTCATCTTTGTATTCAAGTATGGCGAGCGATTTAACTTGATATAACGACTCGGCCGAAGTGAACAAGTCCTCAAATCTGTCTTCTTTATGCTCGAACTTGGCCAATTTGGCCTGGTCGAGTGCATTGTAGGTGACTTTGTTCGGATCGAATCGCATGCTCGGTAGAGTTGCCAGGGTCAGTGAATTTATTTTCTCAGCTTCTTTCTCTGCATGTTTGAGATCATGCAGAGTGTAGATACCAATTCTCAAAGGAAAAGAGGGCTAGACATGCTTCTTAGCTTTCTTCAGAGTTTGTGTAACCCCATCGGTGTTGATCTGATAGGCTATTTCCCTGGCCAGTAGTTTATCAGGGATGTATAGAGGAAGAACGTGGGGCTTGGATTGACTGCCAAAAACTCTGATATAGGTGAACTTTTCCTCCCCAAACCAACTCCCTATGGAAGTTAAATCCACCCCTGCTTGGTAGGAAATCTTAGGGGCAAGCTTATTGAAAATGGAATAATGAATATGCAACAAGAAACCGTTGCAGATTTGATACAAATGGTGTTTGTAGTTGGTCTTCCACAACTTTTGATGGTATATGTGGACAGGTGTGGGGTCTTGCGACGTCCACCTCCATCCGAGCACAGGAAATTCAGAATTAAAACACAAAACATCTAATACATAAGCACTATAGTAAAATGGGGGAATGAACCTTTCAGTGACGCGAGTGTTGAATCTGAAATTCAGAATTGCAGTTGCTAACTTATCGGACAGTATATCTGCCCAATCCATTATTTCGCCACTACATGCCGCCTCCATTAAGGGGACCATTTCTATGGTAAAATTGGCGGAATCATGTAATCCCCATAGTCTGCAGATCATAATCCCAACATAGCAATAAGGAGAGCATAGAGAATCGACCGAGTACTTACCCGAAGATTCGTGCTTGTGTTTTGCTGGATTTTGTCTCCAACCTCGAATGGGTTCGGACTCAGTCTCATTTTCAGCTCAGAATTTCTCTAGGAATGCCGTCTTATATTTCTTCTCTGCCTCCGGAAAATGATACATTTGCCTTAGATCCTCGGCTCGAAAAGAACCGAAAATTCTCCCATCTGTAGTGCTGAAAGTTCTATCGGTAATTGGGATTTCCTGAATCGCCCATCTTACCACATATGTATATGGGAGGATTTGCTCCTGGGCCGCTATTCGATGAAGAAAAGAGTTGGCCAAATCACTCAGATTAGCCTCGGATTTGCTGGTGCTGTCGGCTGAAACTTGTACTGCTGTCACCCTCGGGTCTTCGGCTTCGATCAGATTATATGTGCCTTGCCAAGTAGCTCTGGTAAGTCCTAGGCATGCAGTGTCTGATATGGGCCCTTTATTTTTATTGCTTGGATCAACAGCAGGTTTCCCTGTGGCCGGCAAAGCAGAAGCCATTGTGGTCTTCTTGGACTTCTTCCCCATTCTGCTCAAATTTGTTTCTGCGGGAGAATTCTGCACATAGACGATGATGGGCGTAATACAGGAAATAATAGCATAAATCAAATAGACTGAAATATATATTTATAGATTCATGGCGATCGATTGACTTAAGGTGGCCTCGAATCAAATATGTAAATAGATCACAGGCTTGCTGTTTCATTAAATGGCCGTTAAGGCCTGTCAATCGGTCAATTCGATTAATGGCCGAATGATTTATTTGAAGCGTGCCTTGGGCGTTTTGGCGGTTGAGTGCGTATGAATGGATTTTTTAAAGATAAGGCCTTAAATACGAATAAATCGTATTAAACCGCTTTTAAGATTTTCTTTGAAAACTGCGCTTTTGCCTTTATCGCAAGCGGGCGTCGGGGAAAATAATAAATCATTGTTTTGGTTCCAATTGGAATCCCCGATCGCCGATAGCGATATCGCATTGCATCGGGAGAAGTGAGTGGGGCAGTTAAAAAGGCACGCATAGTCGATTATCGATTGCCGATAGCGATATCGCATCGCATCGGAGCAAGGGGGGGCTTTATTGCGTTAAATCATTATCGCCGATTGCCGATAGCGATATCGCATCGCATCAGAGTAAGGGGGCTTTTAATGTGTTAATTCATTTATTTCCGATATCCGATAGCGATTTCGCATCAGAGAAATCCAACATATCCTCAATTTGTGTTCCCTTTGTCATTGCGATATGCGATCTTGCGATCGCTTTATCGCAATGACAAAAGATCAATTTTATGTTAAGGCTTTTTTTGATTGATTTATTGAAAAGGCTTTTTGGTAATGTTTTATTTTATCTCTTCGGGCCTTTTTTAGTAGCACTAAGTTGATACCAATTAAAACCAAAAATTAAAAAGGGACCCATTTCATATTATGATTTTGGGATAATATTGATATGAAATGGGGGGATGTTGTAGGGCACAACAAGACCTGAGGCACAAGTAGGACCAAGCATGGCGCCTGCACTATGGTGCACGATTTGTCAGATGGGAGGAAAACACACTATAGATAATTTCCATCTATTGTCGAAGTATACGTAGATGAACCAACGATTGTTTTGTGATTTCTGTAGGACAGTAGGCCATGATGAACACACCTGCAAAAGCTACGAACTGATGATGGATCAAACTCCTACCTACAGGGTGCAGACCGAAATGCAAGCCCTTTACTCAAATGCAGGAATGGCACGCTGGATTTCAGGGGCACGGTCGAGGTTGAGGTGGAATGGGACCAGGAAGGGGTTGTGGACAACTAATTTGTTACAATTGCAGAGGGCTAGGGTGTTATGCCTGCGATTTTACAAACTCGACAAGGACATCTTGTTTGTATTGCACTCAATTTGATCATGAAGCAGAAGACTGCCCTACATTGATAGCGAGAGTGCGCGAAAAAGGGGTACTTCAGCCTCCTCTGACTCAGAATTTGCAGATGATGAGGTCTGAGCCACGTGAAGAAGACCCGAATGTAAACATGATGCTTAGGAGTGGTATGACCACTAGCGATGATAAAGATAAGTAGTCGAAAGAAAGTGCGTGGGTTCACAAGGTTCCTATAAAGGAACCTGAATTTGATTTAGAACACGTGAAAGAGACATTCATGGAAGCTAAGAAGAGCTTCAGAGAGGCCTCCACTTTAGGTAGTAAGCATCAACTAGAACCAGGTATGGATCCTTCAATGCTCACTACATTTTTGGAGACATGCATGAAACTGCTACGTGACAGCAAGGTAGTAAAAGGACTACAAGAACTTATCACTAGGGGCGCGGGGTTAGGAGAACCATGCGTGGTCCAGAAACTTGGAAAGCATGCATTACGCACAGGAAGGGAAATGAGGTTGACTGCACAAATCGACGAGTATGAAATGGATCAGGTAATCCTGGATCTTGGATCGGACACAAATGTACTGCCAAAACAAACATGGGAATGCATGGGCAGACTCATGCTACAATGGTCTCCTATTCAGTTGCGAATGGCGAACCAACAGAAGGTCTTGCCCATGGGAAGATTGCAAGGGGTAACGGTGGATATTGAAGGTGCAAGCGCACAGGCAGATTTTGAAGTGATAAAGATTGTCGATGATAGCAATCGCTATCGCGCGTTACTAGGAATAGACTGGGCCACTAATATGAATGGAGTCATAAATCTGAAGAAGCGCAAAATTATTTTTGAGAAAAAGTCACTACACATAATAGTACCGTTAGATCCAGCCAAATGAGCGCGATACACTAAACCGGTGCGCGACAATGATAGTGGCGATGATCTCAATTGCATCTACAAGATAACTACGCGAGAACAGGATTGGGTGAATCCGACTATATATGGAAGGATTTCATGGGAGCGCAAAAGCTCCTGCATTTCAGATTCAAAAGAAGAAGTAGAGTGATGGCAGAATTAGCTGCACGAAGTAACAACACTTAATTGCAACATGATAGTTAGATCACTGCGCTGCATGACAACAGAGGCAAGGGATTTGCCTACATATGATGGGTTGACAGTGGTGGATGAATCCTTGAAAAAATTTGAAAGTGCAGTACCAGAACATCAACGGTTCAATGCTTTGAAATGGGCACAACGTGCAACACCCAAAGGATGGTGGGGTACACATTAGGGGATTTTTGAGGACTAGCGTGGATGCAAGAATATGATGCGCCTACGATTTGGAAAACCCCAACTAAGGATGAGAGCCAGTTACCAGGGGCATAAAAACTTACGTGCCCACCTTTCCTGATGGGTACAGACATATGCCATGCAGCTCGCACGAGTGCACACCACTCCCTGAATAGAGAATCAGAACAAAACGCAGTAGCAGGAAAGGTGAAGCGCACTAAGGACTATCCACAGAGAAGCATTGGATAGGGTGTGTGAAATGTTGAACAGGGTTCACTAGGTGAGATGCACTGATTGGGACCTACGTGTACCAACAGTTCGATGGGCCTATAGGACCATGTGCAAAACCCCGACCATGGAAATGATTCCAAGGGTGTGGAACAGAGTAAGGACCGTAATTTTTGAAGAGAATGTAAAGAGGAATCCACATGTAATACGCCCACAGGTGTGATAGTGCATGAAGACCAGGACAAAGAAATCACAAAGCTACACGGGGTCAAACACATAAGGATTCATGAAGCCATTCGGTGAGGGAACCTTATACTTTGCGAACTCGAAAAAGACTGGGTATGACTGAGGAAGAAAAGAATTTTGATGGATGCAGAGGTCAAGAGGCTGGAAAACGAGATCAAGCAAGCATGTCTCATTGATAAACAAAGGATGGCAAGGCAAGGTGTGGATGATCATACCAATGAATTAGAAGACTATTGCTGAGAATTTATGACTCTACTGCCATGGCTACGACCGCATCTCACCAAGTGCAGTAACTAGGGGAGCGCACTACATACGATAGAGCACGCAGCGTCGACTGTCGCGAGGGCAATTGAGGGTTTTCTGCAGACTATGTTGAGGGGAAAAATGAAGCCCCCTGCGGGTAGTGCGACCACCTGACTAGCCATACGAAGAACAATCTCAGCGCTCCAGGCAGTTGGAAGGGAGCACGGGACTATAAAAGAATCTGCTTGGGAGTTGTACGATAAAGGAGCTGCGCGCAGAGTCAACATGTCACAAGGTTCGCTCCCTCGCATGGAGGGCTACGTTGCCACGCAGATATGCTGGGAAGTGACCATTGTTGTCACTGTTCATGATGGGATGTTCGGTTTGAGGCCAAATGGAGCAGGCAGTGGACATTTAAGACAACAGTTATGGGAAATATTTTGGAAAATCTGTCGCCAAGAAAGCATTCATGGCCTGGAGTTGGGGGGAACAATCAAATTTGAATTCAAAAAGCGCTATAAAACTCCAAGGGTTAGCCACGAGACAACACTTGTTCACTTGAGGCTTGAGCAGTTGAATAGAGCATAGAGTGTTGAGCACCGAGCGATATTAGAGCCCCTAAGTTTGCGAAAGACCGCATATAGTATAGACAAGATGACGGATACCATGGCAGGTTTGGGCTTTGAAGAAGGAATCGCCAGTGAGGCCGTGTCGACCCATATGGTACACAATGTTCCCGAAGATACTGGGGTCACGCTAGAAATCCCAAAATCACCTTAGACACCGAGACTGAAAAAAGATAAGCAGACAACAGGACCAGTCTGTATGTCCCCAGGGAATCCGCATTTCAGTAAGCTATCAATGGAGGAAAAGGGCAAGGCTATCACCATTGAGTCAGATGAAGAGGAGGAGGACTTACATGCTTTGATTGCCAAGGTAGAAGAGGAAGAAGACGTGGAGGCAGACATCCAACCAATGCACTTTGTAGCAAAATTATCCAAGTATATCCCTCCACAAAAGGGGAAAGCTAAGGTACGAAAGGATCTGGATGCAAGGAAGAGTGCACTCCTGACTTCGCTCCTCTTCGATGGAATTACCTTTGAGGGTCCGCTCCTAGGATGTGTGCCTACCCTAAAATTTGAAGACTAGGACCTCACGGATAGCGAGAAGTTCCCACACTTAGAGACAGAGAGCCTAATGAAACATAATTCAGAGGGGCCCGTGATCACATTACAATTGCGGAAATGGCTACACGGTGTGGAAAAGACTAGGTTGCTTCATCTGCTATGGATACCACACTTTCACCATGCACCCATTTCCATTTTCATCATCAGGCAGCTGCTTTGCCTGGTGCATGATGGTTACTTATGGCTGAAGGAGCCTATTCCCATCACGACAGATCTCATCCATAGAATTTCTTAGCTTCCCTGTAAGGGGAAGGACCCCATGACGATAGCAGGAAAAAGCCGCGATTTTGTTCTTGCAGAAGCCATGAAGAAAAAATATAAGCTCGAGAAGAAAAAGATGGGTTACGCCATCAACAGTATCAAGGATAAAGGGGTGTGCATAGCCACCCAACTCCTAGCCGGTAAGGTAATGAGAAAATGCCACGATGATGAAGTACCAATGTCGGTAGTTGCATTAGCCGAACAATGCACGGAGGGGGTCTAGTTCAACTGGGCCAAGTTCCTCTACAAAGAATTTTTGTTGAACTGTAAGGAGGCCCAGGAGCAGGGTAAGACCTTCCACTACACGTGGTTTCTCTTGTCCGTCTTGCTGGTAGTAGGAGAACTATCGGAGGACAGTCAGTTCCCGAGCATTGAGCATGACATACTAGAGGTCGCGAAGTACGTGTCGCTCTGGGATACCAAGGACATGAAGTGGATTCGTGATACAAATATCTTCTAGGTGCTCATGGAGGCAAGCATCCGGATGTGTATTAATAGCAGGCCGCGCCTATCCCCCACAGTGCACAATAGTCTGTGGAGTTTTGCAGACTTCAAAGCGGACATGCACAATATTTACATCAGGGCACGAAAGGATCCGGTGCAGTAGTGGACAAAGATCCCATTCATAGCCATTGACAATGCGATCTTTACAGTGTTAGAGTCATGGCCTCCCGAGTGGCACACCCTAGATTTGGTGGAGTTAGAGAAGACAACAGCGTAGAAAAAGAAGGAGGATGCCAAGATGCACGTCACCCAACTAGCTGAGAAAAGACGCAATGAAAAAGTAGAAGCTGAGGTCGGGGAAACCTGTGAAAAGGCATAGGCAGCCACGGAGCAAAAGAAGGCCACCAAAGCAGCAGCAACACAGACAGCAGATGCCGAAACAACATAGGAAGAGGAGGGCCATGAAGTGTCTACAGGACAGGAGGTAGAGGACACAAACCTTGCAGCAGAGGGCATGGATCCAGGAACCACTTCTGTTGAAAAGTGTGCAACAAGAAATTCTTGTTGAGAATGCAACAAGATGATGGAGCTTAGTGGAAAGGAGTCGCCTTCACTAAGTGGTCCCGCAGGCAAGTTTTGGCGCAAAGTCTATCTTTAAACTATGTCTATTTTTAGACATATGGATCATGGTCTATGAGCTGCAGGATGCTGTCTATGGATGATTGGTCATGTTGGGAAAAATAGATGGACTTCTATTTTTTGGATCACAGCAGTGTGATCAGAGTCTATTTTTAGACTGTTAGGTAAAAATAGAAATAGTCAAATATTATTAGCCCTTAGTAATATCTGGACTCTAAACTTTATCTTATTCTCTTGGAGCACTTCAATTGGAGCTACGGATGTGGCACATGCAACTGCCTGAAGGAATCACGTGGTTACCTATGGGTTGACTGAGCTATTGCATGAAGGACTTCAGTTAAAACTCAAGTGGTTGAGTTTTGTGGAGTTAGATGAGCAGTTAATGGAGTTGTGTTCAGTTTGACTTAGTTGAACTAGTTGTATTTAGTCTAACTGGACAATAGACTAAGTGATGAGTTTTGTGAATTAGTTATTAATTAATTCATTAATTATTAACTCATAATGCAACTGAAGAATACATCAGTTAACTCAGTGCATGGATAGTTCAGTGGAGACAAGTGTTAGAGGTAAGTGAAAGGGTGAGTTGTGACTATCAATCGTGCATGAGATTTTCACATGCAATGGATTGAGTAATGCCAATGAGGCCAAGGGAAATTGTAGCTTATGCACATGTTATTGTTTCTTCTTCTGAAATTCATGGTCAACATAGAGGAGGTTATGTATTATGCATGTATTCCGCAATAGTGTATAATCGGGATAATCTCTATGAATATGTGTCATATTATTCAAAATTTCTACAGATTGTTGGCATATTTGACATGCAAAAACTAGGCCCATGGTCCCTATTTGTATTTGATCAATTTCCACCAAATATTTTCACCCATGACTTTGTTGAAAAATTCAAGATCTCAAAGGCATAGTCCTCCCTGGGCTTTTGAGAGACACAAAATGTTCCATTTGACTAGGGGTCATTTGTGCTTTAGATCAATCCCTCCCTAAAAGAAGGACTGTTAAATGTTCTTGATACTCTTCAGGACCCATTTGGGGGAAGTTAGGATTGATAATAGGTATAGCGACATGGCTTCGAGGACAAATTTGAGAAGGGAAATCTTGTTGGAAATGTTTAGGGCACGATGAGTCCAACAATTGAGTTTGGAGGTGAGCTTGTCAATGAGATCCTGCTAGGTGGATTTCTTGATTGCAGAGTTAGTGAGGGGGGCTCCCAAGTATTTGGAGGGGAAGGAGGCAATTGCGAAGCACAAGATGCGTTGTATTTTGTGTTGGGTGATGATGGGGGTGTTGAAAAAGAATATTGGGATTTATCAAGGTTGATGTTAGTTACAAAGGCTAAAGAGAAGAGATTGAGGATGGCCTTGATTTCTCTGGCTTCCTGGACAGAGGTGTGGTTCATGAGGAGGGTTTCGTCTACGAATTGTTGATGTGTGTGAGCCAAGTTATTGTGAACTAAGAGACCTTTATGGGATACTTTAGATTTTGAAGATTTAATGGACCGACCAAGGCCTTCTACCATGAGAATGAAGAGAAATGGGGAGAGAGGGCTTCCTTTTCTAATGCCTCTAGAGGGGAGGAAAGTATAAGAGGGGGGTCCATTGATCCATATTTAAACAAGAACGAGAAAAATTACATAGATAACCATAAACACAGATATGCAGTGGAAATAATGCTTCATTTCATTAATGTAAAATACTGAAATATGCTTACGAACAGTAATGGAAATAAACCAGCTAGGGCGATGGTAGCTTATCTTTGAGAAGAGATGTGGTGGCTACATGCCTCTGAACTATTTTACAATAGGTGGAAGCCTATATTGTTGAGAACAATGGAAACCCTTCACATCCCAAAACCTAACCCTAGAAGATGAAACACCAAATTGTGGGCCCCGTTTGGGTAAATTGGTACATCAATTTCCCGGGGTCATAACTTTGGCATACGATCTCCGTTTGATACGTACGATAGCTCCTTAGAAAGATCTATCTGAGAACTACCACTTTGGGAAGAGAAATATTAATTTGTGGACCCATGTTTCCCCTAGATTTCCCAAAAAACGTCGTTTAGGGCCTCAAAACAACTCCGAAAGTTCAAGACCTGAAAAACTGCTAAAAACAGTAAACTGTGCTACAATTTAGGAAACTAAAAAAACTAAAAGAGATAGTTGTGGGGGTCCAAATGGGATAGGTGGGTGGCCACCAACATCCACCTGGATCATTCCTCCCCCCTTAGGAAGCAATGGTCCCCATTGCGTTGAGTTCCTCCCTGAGATGAGGAAGCTTTTGCTTAGCTGGGTCTTTGGTGAGCTGTTCTGCAATCTCTGATGTGTGCAAAAATGGTGGGAAGCATGGTCAACGACGGTCCACATTGAACATTCGGTGCAAGCGAAGGAATGGAGGAATGCTGTGCTTCAAAGCATTATTTCCCAAAACCTTAGTAATGGTGTAAGGACCATGTCGGCGTGGTTGGAGCTTTTGATGGGCTCTTGTAAGGCGTTCTTTTTGTAGATGCAACCAAACTTTGTTGCCCACTTGAAACTTGTGTGGTACCCCTATGGGTGAGAAGAAGTTGTTCCTGTGTTCTGTCATGACCGTATCCCTTTGTTGTTGTTGCTGCTGCTGCATGGAGGAACCCTTTGCAGGGGTCATGCATGTAGCAATGATCTTCCCCTTACTTTGGGAGTGAACCAGACAGAAAATGAATTTCCTAGTCTGGGAGATGAGCTTGCTGCCTTTCTTGGCAGTGATCAAAGAGGTGGCGGTATGTGGGGCTACCTCCGGTATCCTGTATAATGAATCACCCAAAGAAATGATGATAGCGCGAGGCCTTGACTCATACACAACATGTCGCCTCCACAAGTATGGCTAGCCTAATAGTACATCGCAAACATCCATAGGTGTAACATCACACAATACCTTGTCTGTGAAGGGCTTGATGCTGTAGGGAAGGCGGCACTGCTGGCGAACTTTGAGATCTCGTCCTTTGTGAAGCCAACCAATACTGTACGACTGCGGGTGTGGTGTAGTCAGTAGGCCCAATTGCTTCACGACCTCTGCTGAAACCAAGTTCTTTTGGCTGCCACTGTCGATAATGAATTGTAGCAGTGAACCCTTCACCCACATCTGTAAGTGGAAAATGCGTTCCCCCTCCTCTGGATCTTCGAGCTAATTTTTCTGGATCTTAGTGGTGGCAACAGTGGCACTAGGATCCGCATCAATGATCTGCTTCCCTTTGCCATTCCCCTTGCTGGGTTCTGGCTCAGGGTCGGAACATGCATCTGATTCGGAAGCCTTCAACTCGGCCACCAACGATTGCTTGGTCCGACACTCACTTGTGTTATGAGTGGGACTCTTGTGGAACTCACACCACTTTCCTATGTCCTTCTTCAGCTTCGTGGTGTTGTTATTTTCTTGCTGCTTTGATGGGTTGTCTTGTATCACCCCGCCTTGGCTCTGTCCTTTGGGCTTCAGATTTGCAGATCCAAAGTCTCGCTTCTTTTGTTTGAACTTTTGCTCAATTTTGACATCGTATTGGTACATAGTGCCGAGAGAGGAAATGTTCAGGAACTCCATCTCTTCTTGGATGTATCTGTGTAGGCAGCTACAATATTTAAGTACCAAATTTAGCTCAGAGTCCTTGATACCCAACTGTGTGCGAAGGGTATGAAAAATGTTTGTGAACTCTGGCACATCTTGGTCCTGTCCCTACTGTAGTGTGGTCCATATGATGTATTTTTCATCATAGATTTTGAGAGGGTAGTACTGCTCCTTGACAGCATCCTAGAATGAATCCCAAGTGGGTGCGGCTGAAAACAGTGAGTCGGTATTTGCATCCTTCTGCTCACAGTAGGTTTCCCACTAGTCCTTGACGTGGGGGGCTGCTTTGAGAAGAGCGAAAACAATCTTTTCCTGACTTGAAAATTCATGAACAAAAAAATATCCTTCTAGCAGATAACCATTTATCTACAACATCTACATCTATTTGACCCTCAAAGATTGGGATTTCAAAATTAACTTGTACCTTAAAGGGCGTGACGTTTCCAGAGTAGCTGCTGGAAGCTGATGCGTCGCTTCTGGGTAACCGCTCAAGGATCTGGAAAAAGTTGTCCATCATCACGTTTCGTTGTCTCTCAAGGGCTTCTTAGAGCAATATTTTGATAGGATCTCCTGCCCCCTCGTCTTTCTTCTGATCCGCCATGGGAGGCCGTCGGGATTTGTGAGGTTGGTCTTGCAAAGGTTTGAATAGTTCAAGCCCTAACTCCTTATATCCCGACCTCGTTGGGGACATGTAAAGAAAAATAGAGAAAAAGTAGACCACTCTGATACCACTGATTTGGATTTAAACAGGAAAGCAACAAATTACAGAGATAACCATAAACACAGATATGAAGTGGAAATAATACTTCATTTCATTAATGTAAAATATTGAAATATGCTTACAAACAGTAATGGAAATAAACCAACTAGGGCGATGGTAGCTTATCTCTGAGAAGAGATGTGGTGGCTACATGTATCTGAACTGTGTTACAATGAGGCTCAAAGGCCTATTTATTGTTGAGAAACAATGGAAAACCCTTTACATCCCAAAACCTAACCCTAGAAGATGAAATGCCAAATTGTGGGCCCTGTTTGGGTAAATTGGTACATCAATTTCCCATGGTTGTAACTTTGGCATACAATCTTCGTTTGACGTGTATGATATCTCGTTAGAAAGATCTATCTGAGAACCCCAGATTTCCCAAAAAACGTCATTTAGGGCCTCAAAACAGCTCCAGAAGTTCAGGACCCAAAAAACTGCTAAAAAGAGTAAATTGTGCTACAATTTAGGAAACTAAAAAAACTAAAAGAGACAGTTGTGGGGGTCCAAATGGGATAGGTGGGTGGCCACCAACATCCACCTAGATCATCCATTGACCAGGATGGAGAAGAAAGGAGTAGTGATAAGAGACATAACCCAATGAATCCAATAGGTGAATAACCCAAAAGATTTTAGGGTGATTCAATGCAGTCCGAACTAGTTTGTTGAAGGCCTTGGACATGTCCTGTTTGAGTAGCATACTAGGTTTCCTAAGAGTTTTGAGGGAGTGTATGACCATTAAGAATTTACTTGCCTTCACATAACTTGATTTCTCTATGGAAATGAGGAGGGGAAGGAGGGGCTTGAGCCTATTTGTAGTGATTTTGGTGATGATATTATAAATGATGTTTCAAATGGCTATGGGTTGGTATTTCCTTGGTGATGAGGAATTATCCTCCTTTGGAATGAGGGCTAGGAAGGTGGCGTTGAATTCCTAAAGAATGGATCTGGTATTTTTGGATTCCTCCTCTATGTCATGTATTTGTCTACCTAGAAAGTGCCACCATATTTTGAAGAAAGAGATAGTGAACTCATTTGGACTAGGGGCTTTGTTGTATGCCATTTGAGTGAGAGAGTCTAGGACCTCATATTCATTTACCAGTCTCATGAGGGTAGTGTTGTGTTTTGCAATAACCAAATGACCGATTTTGGCTGTAATTTGGTTGATGGATTCTCTACACTGAATGGGCAGTCCCTAAAGAATGCTAGAGAATTAGCTAACCAGTTCATGTTCTATGTCTTCCTGAGTCTCCACCGTGATGTCCGACTCCATTCTAAGGAGGGAGATATGATTGTTGGATCTGTCATGAATACTAGATTTATGAAAGAAGGAGGTGCTTAGTTCTCCTTATTTGAGACAATGTACTCTCAATTTTGTTTCCAATATATTTCTTCCTACTTATAGCACTCCTCCAATTGCTTTGAGATGTCAGCCTCCCAAGCATTGGTTTTCTCAGAGCAGCAGTGAAGGATGATTTCTTGTTGGAGGAAGGCCATTTCTTTTTACACAGTCTCCTTCTCTAGAAAGATGTTTTTAAATCCCTCCTTATTCCATTTCCTGATAAGGAGCTTGACTTGTTTGAGTTTTTTCTAGAATAAACATTTTAGATCCCTTGTAATGGCTCATCCCTCTCCACCAACCTTCAATTTTGGAGAGAAGTTTCGGGTCTCTAAACCAAAATTTCTCGAATCTGAAGGGATTCCTTATTGGTTTGCCAAAGGTTCTCCAGGAGAGGGTGATGGGCCAATGATCTAAACTTGAGGAAGGCAAGATTTCTATCGAGATCTCATGCCCATTGACCAAGAGTTCTTCGGAGACCAAAAATATGTTTAAACGTGAGGCGATTTGGGTTGATACATCCCTTTTGTTGTTCTAGGCATAGAGGTCATTGTGGTTTTTGTGTCATTTAGGTTGGTTTCTTCTATGAAGGTGCTTATCAGTTCATATTCATGGTCTAACTGTCGATGACCTCCCTTTTTTTCCTGGATAGATGTAATGATGTTGGGGTCACTCCCTATAACCCATTTGGTAGGATCAAGTTGGTTTTTATGAGAGGAAAGATGGTCTAACATGGCTTGTTTATTGGAAGGGGCTTGGGGTCTATAAACATTGGAGAGGGAGCCATGGATATCAGTTCCACAAAGGTAAAAATAGGTGGTAAGAATAAAAATGTTAAGAGAGAGGTGTTCCAAACAATTCCAAAGCCATTGGAGGCTCCTTTCACATCCAATTCCAGACTTTTGGCCGATTTCCAGATCTTGGATATTATAGATACAAAATCAATGTTAGAGCACTTGGTTTATTGGATGAGAATGATATTAGGAAGGTTATGTTGGATATTTATACGAATAATTCAATGCTTTGAGGGGTTCTTCATGCCCCTTATGTTCTAGGAGATGATCTTCATAGTGAAATTATGTATTGGGAGGAGTAGATCTCCGAGATATTCTTGTATTGTCCTGACTCCACCAGTTTGTATCCAAAGTGTCTAATATTTGAAGCATATACTTTCTTCCTCTCTTCTTGAATTATTTGTTACTTTTATTTCCTTCTTTGGTTGTTATGATTTGAACCACTAACTGCATCTTGGATTTCCCTTTCTGAAGAGCTGTAGCAAGAAGGTGAATTTACTTGTTAGGAATGGTATTAGTTACGTTCTTGCGATAAATGTCTTGCAAGGAAATGAGATCTAGTCCCCCACATCAATGAAGTCATCTTCTTTGGCCATGGGGGAATATTCTTCTTAGGGTTACAAGTCCTTTTGTTTTAGGAATTCCAAGGACGTCGTGCCTTTCCATTTACCTGTTACCATAAGTTGATATTCTGTTGAGCTAGGCGTGACTTCAATTTGTTCCTCTAGGTTTTCTGGGGTTTCCTCTGAGAGATCCTCCAACACTTCAAAGTTGTTTCTAAATGTCGGTTGCTTGGTTTATAAAGAGGGACTCTTCTTTTTCATGTTCCTTCTCTTGGTGGGAATCTTTGTGAAGCCATCCTTATGTGTTGGAATAACATTAGTGGCCTCTGTGTTGGGATCATTGAGGGGATAATCCTTGAATAAGTGGTCGTGTTGATGACACTTCCTACACCTAAATGGGATGCGATCATAGTCGAGCATTTGAAGCCGACCCCTATCCTTTGATTCTAGGGCAATAAATTCTATGAATGAGCCAAAAATATCCATATAAACACACATTTATGCACAAGTAGTGTAGAAGCCTTGGCGGGTTTGTTATGAGAGGCAAAAACAATTCCCCATACCATTTCCTATGTCACAGAGGGTATCAAGGTCCCAATAATCATATGGTAAGGAGTAAAGACAAACCCATACCGACGCCTAGGAGAAGTCCTCCTTTTATAGGATGAAGCATGGTGTCCATTACTACATGTAGAGACCAACAGAGTTGAGGAAGTAGGGGCCTCTCTCCCTGACATATTTGAGGTCGTCTTGGTGTGTAAATATTACTGTAGAAAAACCTTTGGAGCCTAGTTTGATGTCATAATGTGCTTTTAGATTCCCTCATAGAGAAATCCAATGTAAGAGGGTTTTCTCTGTTGGCTAGACTCTGATGAACTTACGAATCGGTGCATGGTCTTTCATGAACTGAATATTGTTATTTAATTGTGCCAACAGGATGTGAAATTTGGGGCTATTCTTCGATTTGACCTTGCCTATACTAGTTCTTCCTTGCTTGAGTTCTAGGTGTGCTTGGGGTTCTTACATGAAAACATCAACAATTTTTTCGCTTTGCATTCCGGTTTTGGCAATATGTGTAGAGGGGTTAGAGGGATTTAGGTTAGAGGCTGCAAAGGCGACCACGTGACTTTGGGAAGTAGAGGAGCCAGGGGATCCTCCCCTAATGGGTGCCATGCGAATAGGAGATCATCATCCATGAGGATTAGGGGACACAGGGGGGTAAAGGGAGGATTCAGGGGAAAGGGATGATCACTGGTGACGAGGGAAAGAGAGTGCACATTGCAAAGCTATGAGTTTCTCTATAGTACAAAAACTATATCAATGTTAATATTATAATACTAATAATGTTATTATAGTTATAACATTATTGTGATCTAATATTACAAGAAAAAATCCATCTTAACTTTGGATCTACCAAATCTCCAGAGGGATCAAATATTTCAAGATGCAAACCTCTTTTTCAGTGAAAAACTTGAGGAAAGTTTTGCACCTCTAGAGATATGATTCCTCTAGGCTCTTGGCAGATCTAGAGGTCAGATGGATCTATGTTGATTTTGATCAAACACTAATAAAAAAATTTAACAATAAGAAATTTTCTATTTTCAATTGTTTTATATATTATATACATAGTTGACTTTGAAAGATTTTATTTATGATGTACATTCTCCACACTAAAATGCTAATGCATGCCCCATCATATTCAATGTTAAATGTTACACATGTATATCTATCTATTTATTTATCTATACACACACACACATTGAATTGTCTTTGTTATTAATTTTATTTTAAATGTTACACGTCATCTCCATATTAAACATTTAAGGAAATAAATTACATATCATATATTATCGATAATCTTATTTTTACATGCCTTTTGTTAACTCCATGGTTTGATCTCTTTTTGTAAGGTTTATGTCAAATTAACTTAGAAATTGAAGTATTTTAATTATGGCACACATTGAACTTTTTGTTATTATTATTTTTTGATTTGTTAATGTAAGTATTGTTTTATTAGAGAAGATTTTTTATTAAAAAAAAATGATATTTAATGTAATTTGTTAATTATAAGCATAAATCGTATAGAGTTTTTACAAAGTGGATTAGGGTTGACTGCAACTTTTATCAGTGCTCATCATGAACCAAAAGCATGTATGTGGATTTGTCTTATCCATGGGCGAGAATTCAAGGTGAAGAGTTCTTATGCATAGATACTTTGAGCAAAGAATATGCCTAAATTTTTATGCGAGAAACAATGTCGTTGAATGCCAACTTTGCCTCACCTCAATCTACCCATATTGCACCTGAAATGCTTTGTAAATCATTGAAAAAGTGACGTGTTATGGTTAAAGGCCCCCTCATTGGTATCCAGCTTGTGTTAGTCGACAATTGTGTTGTTTACTGGGAGGACTTGGATGGAAAACCCTTTAAGTATTTGGCCAAGAACTAGCACCGCACACCATGTTTATATAGTAGAGATGCATTCCACATACATAGATCCATATTTGGAAAAAGGGTTTTCAGATTTCTATTAAGACCTAGGTGGGAACTCAATCCTCTTATGGGTTTCTAGATTTGATTGTGTGATGGATATAAAAAAGTAGCTAGAGCATCAACGTGGCATCCCAAAGGCCTTGCAACGACTATTATTATATGAAGGGAAGTAATTAATGGATTTTTTCATGTTCTACGAAAATGGCATTTCAAGAGATTTCATTATAATAATAAATGTGAGGTTATGGTGTTCTGGGTACAAGGAAACTAGATGCCTCAATATCTTATAAGGAAGTTGTTCGATCTAAAAACCCTTGTGGATCTTACTCATTCAAAGACATAGTACAAGGGAAGATACATAGTGCATTTGACTAGATCCAAAATATCCTAGGACAGTATATCATTGACCAAATGAAACAAGTACCATCCATGATAGTCAATCTACCAGAGGTAAATTATTTTTCTATTTTTCTTCAATCTAGGATGTTATATGTAGATTCAATGGTTTCTAGCCCAGACATGAGGCTCTACACAATTGGGTTTTCACTACTTGGACCCCAAATTGTGATATATATCTATGTTCTAAGGGATTATTTGTAGTAAAATTTGATACAAAGAAAGACATGGAGTTCACCCTAGATGAGGGGCTATCATTTTGGGGCAGCTTGGTATTTTTCATAATTCCATGGTTCCCATATTTCGATGCTACAAATATGATGGTTTCAAAAATTTCAGCATGAGTGAGACTTCACAATCTCCCCCTTCCTTTCTAGCACCATAAAGTTTTAGAAGATAATGGAAATACATTGGGAAAGTTCAAGAAAATGGACCTAGAACAAATAGAAAAGTGTCTTTTCACTTTTCCCAGAATTTGTGGAGAGATTGACCTTAACAAAGGTCTTCCTGAATGTATTCACCTAACACATCAAAATTTTCAATGGACCTAATTATTAGATTATGAGAACACTTCCGATGTTGAATATGTTTTAAAACGAGACACTTGCAAAATACATGTCCAGAGGAAAAAAAGGTACCAAAAAGGAAAAAGAGACAGACTCAAAAGCCAAAGGGATGGCAATTATCCAACTCTAATCTCTTAGAAGAAGAAGAAGAAGAAACCATGGAGAACCATCCAAGTATGGACACGCAACAACAACAAGGTAACCAAGAAAATAAGGGAGAAGCAGTTTGGAACTGAAATCCACTCTGAGAAAGGAACTGAATTAGTAGTGATCCAAGTACCAAAGCAACAGAAAGAGGGAACACACAATGCACATAGATAACACATTGTTATCGGGAAATCTAGTGTCCATTCAAAGTTTCTAGTCCCACTAAGACGGGTAGCTATCTTAGAAACAAACAAACTAAAGTTACTTTCATTTTCCTTTATGAGAAGTAGATGAGAGAGAAGCAGAGAGTACCAACCTCAGTCTTCAGCTTGGCTCCTTTCCTGTTTCCTCTCCCCTCTGATAGATCTTTGTCGCTCCTCCCTTGCTTGTCCTGCTTCAAAGAGCACCTGTAAAGTCAAAGCAGCATGATACCATCAAAGTACAAAGATATACAATCATAAACAATATAGGACCAGATATATATTGACCACACAAATGCATATATCAACTCAAACATACAAGAATGTGAAGGAAAGCTCAAATAGCTTTATTGATAGAAAGAGTAAAAGAGAGGATTACAACCCATTGATTTTACCCAACGTCATCCTCCCAGCATGAAAGCCCTTCTTCACCTCATGAAAGGTTTAAATCACCCAACACTATGATGTTCCACAAAGAAATCAACAACACTTCACAAAATACAAGATTCAAGCCTCTAGATCTCTAGGATGAGGGATCTATATATAGATGTTTGCAGGGGGTGAGTCAGCTTCTGGGATTTTTATTAGTGTCCTCTCTCTGATATTTCTTAGTTCCACTTAGAGATTCATGATCTCTTACTCATCCCTAGGCGAATTCAAAGAGGCAAGTGTCACAGGAGAAGTTTTCTGGAAGATTCCATGATCATCCACCTTGCAAACTGTCTCTGCCATTTGTCTATTCTCGCCCATCACACCCTATAGAAGGGGTTTTCAGTATGCATCACACTTTTTGCATGTGGCAGGTGAGATGCATTGAACCTTAGCACTGAGCAGTCTGTATGGTCCAGTCTTGACCAGTTATGAGCAGTTTTCCATGGAGAACTTCTAGGAGATGATGCAATCAGCTGACCTTGTTCCTTTAGGGTGTGAAACAACACTTTTATGGACTTAGGAGCCCTTGGTTTATGGACATATATTATTGGGGTTGCAGTGCCCAAATATGTCTATAACATTTGCCCCCTAAAGCATGAGGTCATAAATCTTTTGATGTCGGGTGAAATGCTTTATCATGAGGATCCGAGGTTTTTCTAACTAGAAGGTGACCTATAATAAGATACAACACAATAAATTATCTTCATAATATTTTCATGATCTAGCTAAGGCAGGCATTCCCATGCTCAAATTTATAAATTCATTCTCATGTACATAGGACAGACAACCGTCTGTGTGGCAGACTGATGATTTTGGTAGAGCCATCATCCTTTGGTTTGGATGATTATCTATGCAGCAATGATGTACATTTGATGTCTTTATTTTCCTAAATATATCACAGCCCGGATGGATGAAACTAGATCCAAGGTCTTCAAACTCGTTCAATATTTACCCGAAGTACAAGTCGATCTATGTGAAAAGATGTTCTGGAGTCGAACATGGAAAGACATCACCTGATTACCAGCCAATGATGTAAGCTGTTAACAGGTGCGAGAGGAATCACCGATAATGATGATGACCCTCAAGGTACGATAGTAAAATTCACGTGGTGTGAAAATGGGACTTGGCGTCGAACACCACGTAAAATCGTTTGGTCGAAGGCCATTGATGTAAACCTGTCGCCGAAAGTGAGAAACTTGCCATTGAAGCATGCAAGCTTCAAAGTGTTGAAAGGGTTGTTCCTAGATCGACTTCTTGGATAATGAGCTAATGTCGATAAGAAGTGACCCATTCGTAGGAGGGAATTAATGAATCCCACATCTACAACATGGAATGGAGCAAATGATTTTGTGGAGGTGAAAACAATCTGATGATACAAGGTTCAGGGTGGCGTTCATGAAAGAATGAAGCATGAAGGTATTGCAGCGGATGAGACACAATCTAGGTTGGCAAATTCTGTGAGCGACTTCTATTGAACATATCAGCGACACTGAAATGGATTGTTAGCGTTAACCCCAAAAATGGATTGTACGGTGGACCAATGGTAATATGACCAGTGAATGGAATAACCCAACCCGACTCAATCATGGTGATGGAGTGAAAGTGTCATGTTCAAGAGTGACTTGCTACCAATAAAGTTTCCTCAAGTTTTCTTCCCAATTTTTCCCCAGTCATTGCTGACTAGTACCTCTTTATTTTTGTCAAGCTTGAGGAGGATAGCATATGCTTGTTCTATAATTTACCCTTCGGGCAAACCCATCACTATGTTTTAACGAGCCTAGCGACACTGGAACTTGTTCTTGTCTGCATGGACAAGTTTGTCGCTATTGGTTTTAATGAGTTTAATGACAAATATAACTCGATCCTTTTTCAATTTTAGAGAGTCTGAAAAGGGACGGAAAGGAAACTCATGTAATCCTTTTTCGTCATATAATCCCTTAAGTCCGAAAAAGTATAAAATAATATGAAAGGGATGAATCTTCAATACTTTTAACGAGCCGAACAAGATAAGTGCTCGATATTTTTGTGTAATGATCCCTCAGGTCTAAAAAGATTAAAATCTATAGGAGGGATAGCACTTCCGATCGTTTTAATGAGCTGGAGAGGCCAATTTCTTAGCAATATTTTCATATTTTACGAGTTAGATGAAAAGAGCTCAAAGGAGACTCGTTTTTTGAGGAACGAGTGAAATTTTTGGGCAGCATCTGGTTCCAGGTAAGGTTTGGAACTTTTCAATCATGGCAATTTCAAGAGGATGGCTAACAGAATCAATTGTCGTAGTTGTTCCTCAAAAGGGGTAAACAATCAAATGGAGGTGTATGATCGGCTAAAACCAGAGTGGAGGTGATGGTAAGAACACGACCAAGGCTCAAAAGCTGATGATAATGTGTTCGCAATGGTTATTTACCGAAGGTGGGTTCATTTTTTTAATGATCTTAAAATCTGGTGGAACATATGCTCATTTCTTAGGTTTAATTTTTAACAAGCGTGAACTTTGCATAAAATTGATCGTGCCAGTCGTATAATAAGGATGTCTCATCGATAGGTTCATTTTTTAGGGAGGTCGCCCCATTCGAAACTTTGCTCCAGATCCTTTCATTATACAATCTAGGAATGACCAACTACTCTCCTAGGGGTTAATTAACTACTGGGGTTAGGTAGGAAAACTCTTCCTTTACTTTGTCAGTGCCATTTGGCCCCTGCAAAGGTGAATGGTAAATTACACCAATCACCTAACTTAAGCAGTCGAAGTCAGAAAAACTATGGGGTTAGAGTTACATTGGTCACTTTTCACTTGCATGCAAAAAGGTTTTCAAGCCTCCAGGTATAGCGAAGTAGAGTTTCCAGGTTACCCTTCAATTTGTAGACAAAACACTTGCTCTGTCAGGAAATGCATGCCTTTTGACGGAGGTAACTTATTCCAGTCTAATCGCATTTTCCTAAATGGATGGGTGTGTCAGACTAGTCATATATCCTCTGCGGAAACCTACCCTATACCTAAAATTTTCATGCCGAAGCAGACTAGGGTGCATGCCCCCTGGGTTTCAGTCACAATCACCGAATCACTCGCGCTCATCAGGTGGATGGACTGGAGACTGATGAGACATTCCTTGCATAAAAAGACCAGTTAGGGATGGCATTTGACTGTTAGCTATGTGTGATCCAGGGAATGAAAGCTGGTCTACGAGTTGGACCACTCTACCTTCATGCAAAAAACACATCACTCGAAAGAGCGAGGAGACAATGGCTCCCATGATATAAATGTAGTCACGCCCAAGGAGTAGATTGTAATCTAAAGGTCCTTGGACTACCATTACGTTCAAATAAACGGTTTTCCCTCTCAAAGTTATAGGTAAATTTGGAAGGATCCCTAACGGTCGACTGGTTCCTTTGTTGAAGCCTGTCATATTTCGCATCTCAGGCAGAAGCGATGGTGAACCAAGTGCTTTCCAAGTAGTTGAGGAAATGATACTCACAGAATCCCCTTCATCTAGGATGGTACCGACCATGCCCATTCTATAAGCTTGTACTATGATTCAGAATGGTACACTAGACGGTAGATGGGGTTTACCTAGTAGATTCCAGTTGAAGGAAACGACTAGGTTGCTTAGAGGTGGGACCGAATAAACGACAAGATATGACTCTGACGAACTTCCTTCCTGTGGTAAAGGAATGGGTATATTGCCCCCATGTTCATCGGAGCCTGTGTTTACGAAAAGAATTTGAACGATGTCATTCTCATTCTCTTTGGTGACTGTATCATTTGAAGATGGACCTTTTGAAGACAAGACTGGGTCGACTGCCGTCTCGACCTGTTGACTTTGGTCCGGTGTGGACTCAGAGGGTTTATCTTCAATGATAGATGCTTTGACCGACAAAAAAGGTGTGTTAGTCATATTTTCAACTAGCGATGGACTTAGCAAGAGTTTCTTGTATCCAGGAGGAAGCCGTAGCGGTGAAGTAGGACGGTTATCCATGACTCTTCTAGCTTCATCTAGGAAGGGAAAACGGTGGATGGTATGATCGCCTTCACACGGTCTACAAGGAATTTTATATTTTCCTTTCTGTCCAGTGACTTCGTTTTCACTAGTTGACGGTATATTATCAACATGATCGCCAGAGGTTGAGGACACCGGATTGTGCATGCGGGGAGACCAACCCCTTAAGATCCGTGGGATGCACGGACAATCTCGATGATAGTGGTCTCCTTTGAAAATGACACATGGAGATTTAGGTATGGATGGTGCAATGTGCGGATTTTCACTAGACGATGTATGGTTGCCCCTTTTTGCCTTCGACTCCTTCTTCTTCTTCTCAGTTACTTGGTTTTTAGTTTTACCAGCTTCACCAAGCGAAGAGGAAGAAGGAGAGGGAGAAACAAACGAAGTAGAAGGTTGGGGGGTAACTCTAGTATCATCTAGTTGCTGATTTGATTGCTCAGGAGTCATGGTGCGTTGAACGATAAAGGTCGAGAAGAGCCATACTAGCAAGCCGATTATCAGTCCTGGAAGGGACAATGTGGCCATATGAGGTGCACCAACATCTCCCCAAGATGAGAAAGGACTAGGATTTCCCCAGGGGGAAATCCTTGGTTGGTGGACTCCATTTTCTCAACCTAAGATCAACGAGGGAACAATGATGTTATTCCAATTAAAATAAATTTTATGACGCTTTGACACAACTTGCTTTTTCAATTTTTAAGAGTCGAGGAAAAGCTAAAGATGACTCTAATCACCTTCGATTTTTAATGAGCCTAAAGTAACAAGTGCTCAAATGGACCTTTTCCTTTAAGGAGTTTGAAAAGGAATGAAAGAGACTACTCTGGAAATCTAGACAGAGGGATTACCAAACTAATCACAAAACTGCATAATACTTTTTACGGTATGGCAGTCAATCTTCCTGAATGCTGTGTTTAGTGCATTGCGATCGATAGGGCAGCAGACACAAATTCCTAAGGATAAAGGATATAGCCTATTGTGGTCTCCCAATATATACTCGACAGTACGTGGGAGCACAATTCCGTACTGGCACTTGTCATCTCAAAGAGGAGGAATCACCCAACCTACCATGAAACCGATAATTACTAGGCTTTACGGTGCCGGAATACGTCTCTAGCTTAGACTTCTAAATGTTGTGCGGTAGATTCCAAAGCGTTTTTATGTTCATTGAATTTATTTTACAGTTGATCTTTCTTAAGAAGTTTACCTTTAAGGTTCACTGCGTGATGTAGATATACAGTTCTTAAAATGCAATCTAAGATGCTAAACAATCATTTATTCTTCTTTTTGCAATGAAAATCCTAGCTACTAAGGAAAGAAAAGCGAGATTCTTTCAACATAGAGCAGAGAGCACACACTAGATGCACTGTCCTAAATCAAAATCAACAAGTAGTCTAAATGCAAATGCACATGCATGCGTTTGTTTTCCGCTTTCTTAATGTGTGAATGACAAAAAGAATATTAAATACAAATCTGAATTATCTTTTCAAAGCGACAGTACTAACAATTTTCTCTTCAAAAAATGAAAGGAAGACAATGACGACACTTTGCAATTTTGAATTGAAAACTGCTTTTGACACTTGAAATACTGTTAATTCAAATCAAATACAAGAGTAACAGTGTAATTGACCATCAAGAAGAGTAGGATTATTTTCTTTGACTGAAAACGACACTTGCGACACTTGCAAATCAAAAGATGACAGTTCAATTAAGCTACTTCTTTGTAAAGGAGAACTGTAAATGGAAAACAATACATAAAAACATTCACAATTATTTGTACAATGGAGGCTGAATAATGCAAAGGAAGGGAGTTTCCACAGTGGTATACTGATTACAGACAGCAAAACTCTCGAATAAAGCTGAAGAGAGTGAAGCAAAAACCAAAATCTGGAGGCAGAAACAGTGTTATCTAATCATCGCACCTGTAACACAGGGAAACAGGGATGCATCTCACCTACTGCACACGGGAGGTGCAATGCATCCAAATTGCCAAGAGGATAAGGTGTAATGGTCCAGGGGCAAGACTTTAACTTGGTTTTTGGTCACAATTTGTAGCTTAGTTCAGGGATTTAGGCCAAGCTAATGATAGTCAGTAAATGTAAATCATAGGGGCTGATCTAATGAGGTTACTTGAGCCACCACCAGGGCAATTAGGATGTTTGCAAGTCAGATGTTTAATTCATAAACTAATCTAGAGATTGACTGAAGCAACGTTTATCTACTTTGCAGTTGCATAGCAAAAGTAGTTCGAAGGCTAGCTGGCATAACTTCAGGCTCCAGCTGTAGTTTATAAAGTAAACAAACTAGAAACAAGAAAAAAAGATATTCGCTCCCTAGTGGAGTCGCCCTTTTAGAAACAAACAAACTAAATTTACTTGTGTTTTCCTTTATGAGAAGTAGATGAGAGAGAAGCATAGAGTACCAACCTCAGTCTTCAGCTTGGCCCCTTGCCCGTTTCCTCTCCCCTCTGGCAAATCTTTGCCGCTCCTCCCTTGCTTGTCCCGCTTCAAAGAGCACATGTAAAGTCAAAGCAACATGATACCATCAAAGCACATAGATCTACAATCATAAACAATATAGGACCATATATATATTGACCACACAAATGCATATATCAACTCAAACATACAAGAATGTGGAGGAAAATTCAAATAGCTTTATTGATAGAAAGAGTAGAAGAGAGGATTACAACCCATTGATCTGACCCAGGTCATCCTCCTAGCATGAAAGCCTTCTTGCACCTCATGAAAGCTTATATCACCAACACTATGATGTTCCACAAATAAATCAACATCACTTCCTTACAAAATACAAGATTCAAGCTCTGGATCTCTGGGATGAGGGATCCATATATAGATGTTTGCAGGGGGGTGAGTCAGCTTCTGGGATTTTGATTAGTGTCCTCTCTCTCATAGTTCTTGGTTCCACTTGGAGATTCATGATCTCTTACTCATCCCTAGGCGAATTCGGAGAGGCAAGTGTCACAGGAGAAGTTTTCTGGAAGATTCCATGATCATCCACCTTTCAAACTGTCTCTGCCATTTGTCTACTCTCACACATCGCACCCTACAGAAGGGCTTTTCAGTATGCATCGCACTTTTTGCATGTGGCAGGTGAGATGCATCGCACCCTTAGCACTGAGCAGTCTATATGGTCCAATTTTGACTAGTTCTGAGTAGTTTTCCATGGAGAACTTCCGGGAGATGATGTAATCAGCTGACCTTGTTCCTTTAGGGTTGAAAAAACACTTTTAGGGACTCAAAAGCCCTTGGTTTATGGACATATATGATTGGGGTTGCAGTGCCCAAATATGTCTATAACACACATGCCTTTGAGAACTAAGATCTAGACAACGAAGTTTCATTGTAGACTATTGGTAAATAAATGACAATGGTAATTATTGAACCAAACTCTGGGGTTTGACAAAAAGTTTAGAAAAAGAAAGGCAAAAATGAGAAACTAAGTGTTTTTTATCACTCCTAACTCTAACATTTTATATGTAAACTTTTTTTTTTTTTTATCGTCTCATAAGTCAAAGGGCTCATATGACTAAATGCATTATGCATCTCAAAATGTAATTTTGTTCTTTGTTTCAAGCTATTGAGTTGTAAAGCCTCACAGACCAATAATAATAAATTAAACTAATAAAAATTTAATTTACCAATAATAATAAATTAAGCTAATAGAAATTTAGTTTTATTACGATTATATATAATTATAATATTATGATTGTCACTATAAAAGTTATTGTATATTAATAAATTAGTTTTATTGTAATTTAAAATAATAATATTATTAATATTCTCAAATAATTTTAAAATACCATTAAAGAGTTATATTATTATTACAATATCAATAAATAACTAATTTTAAAATTGTTATTCAAGGAGGATTGTTAGTCCCTCGCATCTGGTAGATGACATGGACTATGGTAATCAATATGGTGGGCTTGACCTTAATTTCAGATGTTTACTTTGGTGACTGCGGCAAGTAACCAAAGTATTTAACCTTACAATATATAAGATATTTTCTCCTTCTTATTTAACCTCTTCTTAAGGCGGAGAGGCTAAGCCATATATTATAGTCCATGCAATTTCCTTTGCATTTTGAAGTTTAAGCAAGGTGTTAAACTAATGCTAACATTAGTTTGAATAACATTTCATGCTTAGGAATTAATACATATCTTTGGTTACATGGTTGCCCAAAGTTGTAGTCTTTGTCGTAGTCTTTAAACACATGGCTACCAAAGTTGTAGGGCTTAAACACATGGCTTATAGATGGCTCTGAACGGGAACATCCAACTATCAATTGAACCAGGTATTGCCCCTTCTTATCGCTATTGCAACAACTTGCTTCGCACAACAACCACAATTGCAACAACACAGCCTGCTTCACGCCACAGGAACAGAGGAAAACAAGGGTTTTGCATCTCGAAGAAGCAGAATCCAAATGGACACCATCGGGGCTCTTAGCTTTTTGTTCCTCTCTTATATTTTTGTTCCTCTCAGACTAAGAGATCATAAGGCATCAAGGCAAGCTTACTTCTGATACTTTTGATACAAACAAAAACTTAGTTCAGTTCCATATAAATGTATGCTATGTAAATACTCACAGGCTTCATTCAACTAGCCTTGGTTGTGGCTGTGCAGATCTTTAAATCAACACACATATAAATCTATGCTATGTAAATACTTCTATGTCCAATTTTTCTTTCTTTTTCTTCTTCAAAACCTACAGAAAAAAATGGCATGGACCAATTTCTAACATTCGGTATGTTGATAAATTTTATTAGTTCATCATGAATTTGAGATCGAAAGAAGAAAACAACAGAGTAGAGTCATACCTTTCCAGAGGAGCCCAAGCGAAGATAAGACATCCAAGTGGCATCCTCTGTTGGTTGCTTCTTCCATTTGAACAATTACTAAAAGTACTCTTTACCTCTAGTTCTTTTAGCTACTCTTCGATCTAATATTTCTTCAATTTATTTCTGAACTACTTTTGGTAATTGTTTATTCCATCCACTAGTATGATCTTCATCACTAACAGGATCGTCTATTGGAACACAATATGTCTCCTTGAAAGGACACAAATATGCAACATTGAAAATTGGAGAAATCCCAATATCACTTGGTAGTTCTAACTCATAAGCATTAGAATATATTTTTTTTAAAACCTTACATGGACCAATTTTATTAGGTTATAATTTATTGTATGTTCCTATAGGAAAATTTCCCTTTATGATATTGTCATCACTAAGTGACCAAATTTAAATTCTAGTTGTCTTGTTTTCAGATATTCTCTTTATTTATACTTGTTGTTTTTTTGCAACTGTTGTTTGACTCTCTCTTGTAACTCCTACATGCTCGCTACAAAATATTGACCATCAACACTCCTCAATTTTTTCTTCCCAAATTTCTCAATTCATAAATTCCTCTATGATGCGTTCCATATACTATCTAAAATGGATGTATCCATGTGCTCGTATTGGGTGAATCATTATATGCAACTTCAACCTGAGAAAGTACTTGATACCACTATTTGGAATGCTCACTCACTAAGAACCTCAAGATATTTCCTAAACTTCTATTTAGCACATCTATTTATCCATATGTTTGTGGGTGATATGTTGGAATTAAATTCAAGTTTGTGCATATTTTCTTCCACATATTTCTCCAAAAATGGCTTACAAATCTTGTATCTTAGGCAAACCATGCAATCTTAGAATCTCTTTAAAGAATAAATTAGCAACATTGCTTGCATCACTAGTCTTGGTACAAACTACGAAATGTGCCATATTTGAAAATCTATCCACAATAACATAAATTGAATTGTTTCTTCTTCGAGTTTGAGGCAACCCCAAAACAAAATCCATACTCACTAAGTCCCACAGTCTACTTGGAATTGTAAATGGATGATATAAGCTTGCATTTTGGCTCCTTCCTTTAGCATACTAACATACTCTGCACCTTTCAACAAATCTCTTCACATCAATTTTCATATCTAGCAAAACATAAAAAGCATTCAACAAAAAAAATGTCTTATCCAGTCCAAAGTGTCTTGAAAATCTTCCATTGTGCTTTTCCTTTATCAAATTGTTGTTTGTTGAGAATTTTTGTATGCAAAGCTTACTTTCCTTGAACAACAAACCTTCTTAAATCATATAACTCAACCATTAATAACAATGTAAACTTTGAAACGGGAATTATAAACTCAAAATGAGAATTCTCGCAAAAAAAACCTCGTAAAAACATAAAAAACAATGCTAAAAACGAAAAGTGTTGATGTTGGAATAACAACTTTTTTTTCTAGGGTAAATTTTCAACATGTTTTAAAAATGGCGATGAAAACTATTTTTTTTTGCAAAAATTATCCAAAAAACACCCTCAAAACGAAAAGTGTTATGTTCGAATAACACTTTTTTTTTTCAATGGTAAATTTTGTGCAAAAAACACACTCAAAACTTTTTTTTTTCAATGGTAAATTTTGTGCAAAAAACATCCTCAAAACGAAAATTGTTGATATTAGAATAACACTTCTATTTTTCAATGGTAAATTTTCTGTAAAAAACAACTTCAAAACAAAAAGTATTGATGATGAAATAACACTTTTTTTAAAGGCAAATTTTCGACATTTCGAAATAATGGCGGAAAAGATTTTATCATAACTATAAAATTAAAATTTAAAAAAATAATAAAAACATAAAATTAAAAAATTAAAAAAAAAAAATACAGAACAAAAAAAATAAAGCAAAACCTAAATTAAATTATATTATTAAAAACAAAAAAACAAATAAAAAAACCAAAAAAATCCTCGTCCGCATATCCCATTTCTATTCAACCATCCCTTGAATTCATTTCTCATTGCCCATTAATAACTCTAATTTCAACGTAAATAATTCACATAGCAACTTTGATGTTAATGATATTCAAAACTTAAATGGAAAAAAAGTTTTGATGATGACATTAAAATGATTCAAAATTTAAATATTAAAGACAATCATTAGGGTGATAATATTAAAATGATTCAAAATTCATTTATTAAAGACAGTTTTGATAATGAGAATAATAAGTTTTATTTTAAAAGAAATGATATCATAAATCATCATTATAATATTGGAAATAATATTTATAAAAGTAATTTCACTAATAAAAAAAAATTGAACAAGAACTATACTAAAAGCAAAGTTTGTAACTCTTATAACAATATTTTTTTAATAATAATAATTTTTTATAGAGCATTTTTAAAAATGTTATTAACCTTTCTAGCGTAATTTTGGATCCATTTGTTTTTTGCCTCTTGAATAAAGGGCTCAATTTTGCCCTTGCTCCTAAAAAGATTCCATTTGAGGACATTATTTGTAACATTGAATATGGAATTAGAGACCTTCCTCACAATGTTAAGGAGCTTATTAGGCAAGATTGTGCTATTTTGTTTAGGAAGACAAAGCCTCCTAAAAGCAACATTAGGAAAAATGAGTTTCTTGCCCTAAAAGCCCTAAGGGATAACCCTGGGATTGTTATCCTAAGAGCGGATAAAGGTGGGGCCGTTGTTATTTTAGATAAAGCCAATTATGTTAACAAATATTGAAAATGGCAATAAGAAATGCTAAAAATAGAAGTGCTAAAAATAGCATTGCTATAAATCGCAGTTTGGGTACTAGTGCTGGAATGAGCAACAAGGAATGAAAAATGGAAGTGCTAAAAATAGCATTGTTATTTTTAGCAGTTCAGGGTGGATTCCAATTTTAGTCAGCCCTTGGACTAAATTAGGAAGTAAAATTCGAATTTGAACTTAACAACTGTTTGAAAATAAATTAATTAATTCACCATGAGTTAATTAGTTGTGAAAAATCAAACATAAATTCTATGTGAGGACATGCAACAGTTTCTCCATTAATTGAGGAATTTATCCATTAGTTAAAGAGATAAGGATGAGTTCTAATTTGAGTTGTAATTAGTTGGCTTAGTTAACTGAGTCAAGTCCAGTTAGATTGATTTAAATAGTTTGTTTACATTAATGTGAGTTCAGTTAGTTAATGCATGCTTGCATATAACTGTTGCACTTCAGATAACTGAATATTCTCTCATGAATAACTCATGCATGTCGGTTTAGATAGAGACCCAGTTGAGATCAAAAGAGGGACAATGTACTATCAGTTGGATGGATTTTTCCTAAAGGAAACTCATCCATGGAGAAGGATTTATCTCCTTCAAGATTGTGTGGTTGGATCTGAGGTTAGTGAGTGTGTGAAGAGGCCAATTCACACAAGTGGCTGCACTAGACCCCAATCAAAATTGCGGAAAGAAATAGGAGGCTTGGAGAGCATATCAGGAGGTTTGAGAGAGGTCTTTGACTGTCTATGAGCAACAGAGGTATTGTAGAGAGAGCATGATAGCTTTTGAGCTGATTCTTTTTGTAATACTAGCTATATTTCCCCTTGTATGATAATACAAAGTTGGGGTTTTAAGTTGAGGCTTTCCTCTGGTTATATCTTCTGTGTTATGTGTGATTGATTTCTCCATATTAGTTATATGTGTTCTTATTGATGTTGCTCATGTTTGATTAAGCTTTCGCTAAATTGGTTGTAGAAGTAGATCAAGTTTTTTTTTTTAGTATATTGCATTATCAGGTGATCTATAGGTGGGAATTTCTACATGGTATCAAAGCAAAGGTGATCAAAGGAGAGAACAATATACTAAGAGGAGATTTCAAAGTTTTGAGTTTTGGGCTGAGAGTTTGCAGAGCAGATATGAAAATTTCTATACAAAATTTTCAGAAACAAATAACAAATTTGGATTTCTTGTGGAAAAATACCCAAAAAAAAAAAAATCTGTTGAATTGGAGTTCGGATGAGGGAGATATCGTTGATTTAAAATTAGCTCTTTTTATAGGAAATTTCATGATAGTGGGAAAGATGAAACAGATTGGTGTGCTACCCAAGAACCTATATGCACTTGAGGTACAAGATGCATGCAAAGCCTTGAGGAGCAAGGCAAAGGTTAGATACTTGGTGGTTGAGAGGGAGAGTACATTACCTCTCAACATGCAGCCACAGGAGAAGTCTCAGATGATTATGGAGGAGCCACGATTGGTGAAGCAACTTCAGGAGGTTGTGGAACAAACACAACTGTGGAGACCGAGAGGAGACATAGTGGAGGCATCCGCTCATGCAGAGACCTACAGTAGGGGAAAATTTCAAGCCAGGGGGGCAGAGGAATCACATGCATCCATACCTCCAGGTAGGAGGTGGGGCAATGTGGAGTGATTGTCCCAAAACGGTTGGAATAGAGGCAGGATCCTTGAGATACTCAACCTCTTTGATTCGACTTTGCTACAAGAGCCTCGACAAGGAGTAGCAGGACTGACTAAGTGGGTAGAGACAAATGCGGATGGAGCGGTAGAGAGAGCTACAATGTAGGAGTCCCAAGACTGTGTAGAGCTAGCAAGTTGCAACAATGCGAGAGGCACAGGAGTGTTGCACTAGTGCAGGATGGCACAAAGAGGTGTGCAACGGTGTGAGATGCATGGATTGTTGCAGTAGCTCAGAGGTCAGAGAGGGAGCATTCGTCAGCAGCAAGTAGAGCTTCAACATCAAAGTATGTTTCTAGCCCAACAGAGAGGTCAGTGGGGAGTTTTCTTTTGTTTCTAGAGTTGCTAGAGAAACCACACTTGGGAGAAGTGTTGCATGCAGAACATTCCAAAGGTACAGGATCAGGTTCAAGTTGAATGCCTTTCTTGTTGAGAGGGAGGGTTGAAAATGGCAACAAGAAATGCTATAAATAGAAGTGCTAAAAATAGCACTACTATAAATAGTAGTTTGAGTACCAGTGCTGGATTGAGCAATAGGGAATGAAAAATGGAAGTGTTAAAAATAACATTGCTATTTTTAGCAGTTTAAGATGGATTCCAATTTTAGTCAGTCCTTGGACTAAAATAGGAAGTAAAATTCAAATTGGAACTTACCAACTATTTGAAAATAAATTAATTAATTCACCATGAGTTAATTAGTTGTGAAAAACAAACATGAAGTCTATGTGAGGACATGCAACAGTTTCTCCATTAATTGAGGAATTTATCCATTAGTTAAAGAGATAAGGATGAGTTCTAATTAGTTGGCTTAGTTAACTGAGTCAAGTCCAGTTAGATTTATTTAAACAGTTTGTTTAAATTATGTGAGTTCAGTTAGTTAATTCATGCTTTCATGTAATTGCTGCACTTCAGATAACTGAATATTCTCTCATGAATAACTCATGCATGTCAATTCACACAGAGACCTAGTTGAGATCAAAGGAGGGACAGTGTACTATCAGTTGGATGGATTTTTCCTATAAAGGAAACTCATCCATGGAGAAGGATTTATCTCCTTTAGGATTGCACAGTTGGATCAGAGGTTAGTGAGTGTGTGAAGAGGCCAATTCATACAAGTGGCTGTACTGGACCCCAATCAAAATTGCACAAAGAAATAGGAGGCTTGGAGCACATATCAAGAGGTTTTAAGAGAGGCCTTTGACTGTCTATGAGCAGCAAAGGTATTGCATAGAGAGCGGGATAGATTTTGCGCTGATTCTTTTTGTAATATTGGCTATATTTCCACTTGTATGATAATATAGAGTTGGGGTTTTAGGTTGAGGCTTTCCCCTGGTTATATATTCTATTTTATGTGTGATTGATTTCTCCATATCATTGATATGTGTTCTTATTGATGTTGCTCATGTTCGATTAAGCTTTCGATAAAATGGTTGTAGAAGTAGCTTAAGTATTTTGCTTTAGTATCTTGCATTATTAGGTGATCTACAAGTGGAAATTTCTACAACAAAATGAATGACCATCTTTATAACAGTGGTAGTTACATTAAGCTTAATAAGAATCCTATTAAGAAAGTTTCTAAAGAAGTTTCTTTTGCCATAAGATCTAATAATTCTCTTAATCATCTCAGCAAAAAGCTTATCGAAAGCAACCTCTCACCACCAAAATTTATGGCCTTCCGAAGATATGGGATTGTCAAGTAGTGAAAAGGGTCTTTTTCACCTCTATTTACCCTACATTAATTGTCAATCTAGGAACGATTTGTTATTTCAAAGAGTGTACTCAGTTTGAGGCGGTCATTTGTCAGAGTAATGCTAGTAGTATAGTGCTCTCAATACAAGAGTAAACAGATGCTTGAAACGAAATCTATTTGCGGAAAGAAACCTGGAATTCAAATCATGTGTTCAGAAAGCTACAACAATTTATCAGTCGAGGGTACAGTAACAGTGACTATTCCCTCTATAAATTAATGCAATTAAAGAAGCGCTCAAAAGAAGGATCGTCAAACTGGGAACTAGACAGTATAGGTCAATGTTCATTACAGTTTCAAAACCTTTTGCACACCAAAGTAATGATGATCTTAAAATAACAAGAAATGGAATAGCAACTATCTTTATGAATAATATTGAACAACACCTTAAAATATGAATGCAACAATAATTATAATCTACGGGAACTAAGTAACAACTTCCGATTTGAACAACAACCAGAAATGGAACAACAAACTCTCAGAAATAAAGTATAGAGCAACAATTCAAATCGAAATGTATGGCTACCCAAGTTAAACACAAAACACACTTAATTAGTAAAAGGAACAGTAATCAGAGCTCGATATAGTACACATGAATCACAACTATAGAATAGCAACAATATTAATGAAACAACAATTGTTTCAGAATGACAATGGTTTCAGAACAACAATGGTAATAGAGTAGTAATTCTGAATAAACAACAATCATGATTTTAAGAGTAAATCATATAGTAGTACTGATCCAAGAACATACAGCTCAGTTAATATGTAAGGAACGACAATGCTATGTGATTTTTCAAGAGGAATACTAATGCGATGTAGAGTTAGAATGATAACATAGCATTCTTGTTGTGAGTAATAATAATATTTAATCAAGTATAACAAAGTCGATATGTAAAACAGTAAAATGCTTCAGATTATTGAGCAAAGTGAAGGAAAGAAATCAAACCACACATGAATGAGAAATATGATACAGAAGCAAGTGATCCACTAGGGCCTAGCCCTTAGCCTCCAGGGACTCACTGCTTCAGGCTACTCTAGAATCAACGATAGAACAACAACTAGGTTTTTATATTAAAATATGAAACAGAGTTACACAGACTCGCTCTTCAAAGAGAGACGATGATCAAAGTTCAAGTGCCGAAGAAAATTTCATAAAAATAATAATAGTCTTCCCTCCCCAAGATAACAGTGCTACCCCTTTTATAACAACCAAACAATGATATTAATAATGCAGAAGATCATTAATATAGCGATCCCTCAGGATCAAAGGATCCTGAGGGATTCGCCAAGCTGTTAACTTTCACTTATCTTCTTGTTCTTTTGCACCGATTGGAGATATCCTTTTCCTTTTTCCGACTATTACACTCCAATTTGGATCACCTTGTTTGAGCGCGGTTCCGTGCCAAAGGGACAACAGTTAACTTGGTCTCGTTCTTTCCTTTGGGATGACAGTCCTCCATTTTCTCCTCTTTCTGCATAGAAAAAGGGTAATTATTAGTCATTTCATATTCCATATAAAATTTCTAGATTTTATCATATTTTCTACCATATGCTTAGCTCATGATGTGAGAAGGTTGTGAATCTTGAAGAAAAGATAACAAGATAAACGAAAATAACATACCTTCTCCAGTGCCCAACACACCCCCCTGCTTACCCTTTTTCATGACCTCATGAAAACATTGTAGTTGACATGCAAGGCGATGAGGGATTAGGCTGGAGATGGGATCTCATGAGGAGGTCTACAACCATGATGTCTAGCTAGGTGTTCAAAAAGTTGCCCTATCTGGCCCTCAATCATTTTGTATAAGGCTTGGTATCCTGGTGTAGGGTGCCAAGTGATCGAACTCCGGAACCTATAACCTAACCAAGATGGCCCTGCCCTCAAAATAAGATCACCATAGAGGCCCAAGCGATTAGAAACTAACTTAAAGTTCTCATAATTAAATGGTTCCCTGCGTTGGATATTCAAATTAGAAATCTAATATCAAAATTTAGCAGTGGCAATGGCAAGGTCTTTGATGGTAAAGAAGTATTCTATCCCTTGCCAATTGATTGTTGTATGAATGGGTCCTAATGCTTCAATCACGCCCAAAGTCCTCATGAGGTTCCTATGTTTCTTCCACAACTACGATGGATTTCTAGGCTCAGCTCTTACCCATATATCTAATCCTTTTTCTTGTCTTTGGAAGGCATTATAGACTTTAAGCCATTTTATTTGATTAACTCCAAATGAAATAAACGCCTGTAGTTGAATATCCCCAACGAAAGGGCCGGGGTTCTGCTCTATTTCTTGATCTAACACAAGGTTGTGCAAATAGAATTCGCATAATAATCTCTGAAATTTTACCCCATAGTTCTTACAACAATTTATGAAATCATCAATTGTGTTAATTTGTATAGGGGCTCCTGCTTTGACAGCCTTAATTTTTAATTGCAAATATCTTTCCATTAAAAATAAGGCATAATTTTTAGCAGGCGCTCTACATGCTAGGATGTCAGTGTATAAAGATCATAAGGTATCCGTTTGTTTGATAACTATGTCTAGCCTATGAATTACCTTTGAGACTCTTTCTTCTTCCTTTCGCCATCCTTCAAAAGCTTGACTTTTGGACAAATTGACACTCCTTAGCTGTTGTTGTAATTCTTCATACTTCTCTCATGGGACAGTTTGTTCTGTAAGTTTTTCTACTACTTGCTAAGCTTGCATCAAACCCTCTCGTAGGGTTACTGTCCTCGGGTCACTATCCCACATAGTAGTTGTAGGCGGAAGGTTCACTTGAATCTTCTTATTGCGTTGTTCCGTAATTATGGTTTGAACTTCTTCAAAGGACTATGCTTCTATTTGAATTTCCTTATCACAGGCTATTATGTCATCTATTTGAATTTCGACATGAGTAACAGCCGAATGCTATTCCTTTTGATTTTGAATGGTAGGATGGATTTGAGTCCTTTTGACCTTTTTTCTAAGGGGTTTCGCCACCGAGGTCCTTTTTTCTTTCTTCCTCATCTTTAGAATCCTGATTTGCTGTCAAAGTCGCACAATTACATTAAGCAGTCTTTGTTGTTCCTTTCGTAATCTTTTGATTTCCTCTGTTTGACTGGAAGGAACAGCCATTCACGCACTCGGGCTTGGACTTTCTTCTTGACCAATTTCTTGATTTTTCTCCTGGGGTACTTCCTCGTTATTCTACAAATCGAGTTGTTCAGGGGTATAAAATCTAGCTTGTTCTGCAATTTCCTGAGTAACTTCTTCTTCTCCCCTCTCTTCCTCATCAAATTCTTTAGGTGTATTCTGACTTGGAAAAAATTGTTCCTCTTCTTCATCTTCATAATTTTTCTCTCCCGATGCACTTTCATCATGGCTGGAATGATTCTCTTCTTCTTCTTCCTCGTCGCATAACTCTTTGGATGCACTCTTATCGTGAACAGAGTGCTCCTATGGCTCTTCTTTAGTGTGGAGGTTTAGTGGGCTGAGAGGTTGAGTATATTCTCCCATGTTGGTCAGAATCTGGGCCAATTCATCCTCTTGCAGTGGATTTTGCAACGAGCTTTCCTCACATTGCTCTGTTTCTTCTTCAACCCGTCCAGATTGTTTGGTTTCTCCTTCTGTTTCTTCCTCATCATTCAATTTTCTTTCGTTCTCTCCTCCTTCCAATTGTGGGGGTTGCTTGTCCCCTGAATCAACTACTTCGACCAGTTGACTGGTGTTTCCTTGGGAATTTTCCAGCCTCCCTCTGATCCATGCCAATCTAATAGATTTCCTCCGTTTCAATGGTCTATTTGATGTATTTGCAGTATGCTTTAGTTTGGGGGCTGGCAAAGCCAGTCCCCCATCTATTGTAAAAGTTAGCTCTTCCCAGCTGCTCTGTTGTTGAGCAAGATTGTAGCTAACTATCAACCATATCAACCCGTGATGACTTATTACCAATTCTACATGGAAGGATTTTTTCATGCTTCCGGCAACATCATGTAGTAAAAAATTTAAAAACGCAAGCAAATTCACAGTGCATTTATGTTTTAATATAGCTAAAAGCTTAAGGTGGCATGGTCTTACCACGTCTTTTCTACCTTCACAGGTAATGTAATTCTGAATTATCTTTGCCAATTCTATCCACAGTTCTCCCAAAGCTGCTGGTAGAACTCCCTTCCCACTTCAAATCAGGTTCTGTCCTTCATCTTCGAAGATTTTGATGGCGTCGTGCAGTCTTATCTTCTTCAGAGTCCACATAGATCCAGTGGCTAGCAGTCCCGAAACTTCTGCAATTATCGTTAGTGATTGGTATTTGTCTCCCTCTTACTGTGGAGTGATATTCTTGCAGGTTCTATAAGAATTCAATTGCCACAGTCTCGTTGGACTCTTGTAGGCAATTAAGATAAACTATCCATCTTGCCCTTGTTAGGATTTCTCGTGCAGCATCCGAGATTGTCAACACTTGTGGTTCTTTATGAATTGATCTTCCTCCCATGCTTAGCAAACTTTAAAAAACACAGAGATGGCAATGGAACAATAGGTTGTTCAAGATGTTAGCAACCACAGGAAAAAAATGATGGAACAACAAGCTTGTTTAGAGTTCAAATTACTTGCTAATTGTTGCAGAGCATAATGCGGAAATAATTTTGAAAAAACAAGCCATGCAAATTGAAAAATGATATACGTTAAGCCTTGCTATTCCCGAGTAAAAGTTCTTCAAATGGAAAACTAACACGTATGCCAGTGAATTATGAGGTCCCCTGCTCCCTCCCGTAATGGGATGGGTCGTCCTCGGTCGTTAAATGAAGGAGCAGTGTGCTGGACTGATGTGATGCAGAGTCAGAAAGGAGCAATGTATACCGATATGCTATGTTTACAAGAACAAGCGGATTTCCAAAATTGAGATGTATTATAGAATCGCTTAATAAATAAGAAAACATCGTGATATGATGCGAGATTTGGAGGATAGGACAGCTGACGTGCACAAAAATTTCAGTGCAGACAAGATCAACTTTTTCCGTCATGATTAATTATAATAGATTTCATGTATTAGAGGTTCGAAAATATTTTTTTCATAATGTTATTTGATCCATTATAAAGGTAGAAGAAGGGATTAATAAGTGCTATTGGTGTATAAAAAAAATATGACCTCAATATCATCAACAGAGCTCTATTGCTCACAGATGTCCATAGCCTTGACAGAGTTGTTTAGTTCACCCATGGAACCATGATCCTTTGTGTATGTCCAGGATAGTACTGTGGAATGCAAAAATGGAGGCCATTATGCTATTTTGGTAACCAGATAAGTCATAATGTCATTCACTAGGAAGGAGTGAAAGGTGGGCAGGCCGGCTTGTGATGAGACCTCCTGTTCCAAGGACTTTTTCTCTTATTTTTTTCTAATGTGCCTCTTGGATCATTTCCTTGGTATGGTGGCCATAATGGGAATGCCACTTCACTTTCTTCCTTATGATCATGGTAGGCTGGCTCCCAATGAGACCCCCTATCCTTCATCTGACAAACCATGCTAGCAAATTATGTCAATGTTTCACTTTTTTTTTCTTTTTATAAGGTACTTTCCCTTATTTATACACAGAGGGTGGTTCAACACTCCTTTAGAGTAGGGATGGTGGAAGAAATCTTAACATCTCAATAGAAAAATATGCCCTTCATTCTTATTCTTTAATAATGGTCCAAAAATATTATGAAATTTTAAAAGGAACCATCATGATAAAAGATAACCAACCATACCAGTATTAGTAGAACAATGATAGCAAGATAATCAATAGTTGTGTCCTTTCCTCTTTTCTCTTATCAATTCAGAGAAAATTCTTGTAAAGATAGCGACTTTTTATGTAATTTGTCGATTTTAGCATCTTCTAGTTTGCATATTCATTGCATAAGTGTATAACTATGTTTCAGAAGTGATCCAAATGATAAAACACACAAAAAGAAAAAGATAAAAGAAGTGCTATATACAAAATTGTAGAAAAGACTCGAAACTGCTATGCAACAAAGAAAACAAGCACCAGAAAAATGCAAAGAATGCTATGTTTTTCGAAAAAGAACAACGGAAATGCTAATGTTGTTCCTCCGCAAAAAGGAACAACAGAAAACACCAGTTCTTGTTCCTCCACAAAAAGGAACAACGGAAAAGAAAAACGCGTCGTGCAAAAGAAAAAAAATGTTGTTCCTTTGGGAAAAGGAACAACAGAAACAAGAATGCTACTCCTTCTGAAAAAGGAACAACAAGAACGCAAATGTGCCATTCCTTTGGAAAAGGAACAACAGAAACAAAAATGTGTCATTCCTTCAGAAAAAGGAACAACATAAACAAAAATGTGTCGTTCCTTTGGAAAAAAGAGCAGCAGAAACAAAAATGTGTCGTTCCTTCTGAAAAAGGAACAGAAAAACATGAAAGTGTTGTTCCTTCGGAAAAAGGAACAACAGAAGACGAAAAATGTTGTTCCTTTTGGAAAAGGAACAACAGAGTACAAAAATCCTGTTCCTTTGTAAAAAGGAATAGCAAAAGATAGAGAATGTTGTTCCTTTTGGAAAAGGAACAACAGAAACACGAAAATGTTGTTCCTTTTGGGAAAGGAACAACAAAACACGAAAATGTTGTTTCTTTGTAAAAAGGAACAACAGAAAACAGAAAATCTTGTTCCTTTTAGAAAAGGAATAGCAGAACAATAAAATGTTGTTCCTTTTGGGAAATGAACAACAAAACACGAAAATGTTGTTCCTTTGGAAAAAGGAACAACAGAAACAGAAAATGTTGTTCCTTTTAGAAAATGAATAGTAGAACACAAAACATGCTGTTCCTTTGGGAAAAGGAACAACAAAAAAAATGCAAGTGTTGTTTCTTCCGAAGAGGAACAACGAAATGATGGAAATGCTATTCCTTGTAAAAGGAACAACAAAATGGTAAAGATGTTATTCCTTTCGAAAGGAACAACAAAGCGCAAATGCTATACAAGTGAAAAATATATACAAGACAAAAAATTATGTATAGTGTAGGAGCAGTAGAAATACTCAATGATCCAAGGGTGAGGAAGATTTCTCTTCCTCAACCAAAATCTGCATGTCCGATTCTTCACAAAGTTGCTGGTAGAAGGATTCCCGAATAAGCGGTTTGTGATATAATCGAACTTGGTGGTTGTTTGCTTTAAAGGTATGTCTAGATCCATCAATAGTGGTTAGACTAATGGTGCCATTATCATGTACCTTTTGGATTTCGTATGGTCCCAACCAGCGAGTCTGAAGTTTCCCGGGAAAATCTTGGAACCTAGAGTCATATAGGAGTGCCCAATCTCCTTCGCAGAAGAATTTTTTTTTAATGAGGGCATCATGCCATTTGGCTCACTGCTGTTGAAATAACGCAGTATGTTGAAGGACAGAGAGCCTGATTTCATCTAGCTCATTGATCTGTTGTAATCTATTAGTCCGGGATTTGTTTAAATCTAGACCGACCTCTTGTGTTGTTCATAATGTCTGTATTTCAAATTCTATTGGAAAGATGGGTTCCTTTCCAAATATTAGCTGGTATGGTGAATAACCAGTAGTACTCCTCCATGTTGTTTTATATGCCCACAATGTTTCTAGTAGTCTTGCAGCCTAATCACATCTGTGTGATGCAATGGTTTTTGTTAGTATTGCTTCTATTATTTTGTTTGTGCTTTCTACTTGACCATTTTCCTATGGGTGGTATGGAGTAGTAATTTTATGTTGAATATGATATTTTTTAGTGTGGCAGCAATTTTATTACCAGCAAATTGAGGTCCTCCATCCGTAATTATATCTCTTGGGAGGCCATATCTCACAAATATGTGGAACAGGAACTGTATGATGGAATCTTCTGTAGCTCTCGATAATGCCTCTGCTTCAACCCATTTGGTGACATATTCTATTGCTACCAGAATGTATGTTTTCTGATTTGATGACGGGTTAATTGGACAACAAAATCGAGCACCCATCATTCAAATGGTTCAATAACTAGCTGTGGGTTCAGGGGCATTTCATCAACCTGTCCAGGGTGTCTTGCTCTCTGGTAGCTGTCACAAGCTTGAACGAATTTCTTTGCATCTTTAAAGATCGTGGGTCAATAATATCCTATTTGTAGCAATTCGTGACCAGTTCTCCGATCTACGAAGTGTCCGCCACATGGTCCATCGTGACAAGCTTTCAAGATGTCAAAAATTTCATCTTCACGGATGCATCTCCTGATGTGCATATCTGCCCCTGTATGAAACAGGGATCCCCCAATCCAAGAAAACCGAGTACTTCGCTGGACAATCTGCTTTCGCTCATTGGGGGTCAGATTTTTTGGTAATTTGCAACATCTGCATACCAGGGTGTTTTAATAGTAACAACGAACATATGTTCATCTGGAAATTGGTCTTTGACCGCTACTGTATCTACTGGTTTTGGCATTCATGAGACAAAATCAGCTACAGGATTTTCCTTTCCCAGTCAGTCCTTTATTGTGATATTGAATTCCTGTCATAAAAGTAGTCATCTGGTTACTCTACCATTTGTAATAGGTTTATTTGCTAAATATTTTATGGCAAAGTGATCTGTATATAAAATAATAGGATATCCAGTGATATAATGCCTAAATTTATTAACGACATGTATCACAACTAAAAATTCCTTTTTAGTCACAATATAGTTCAATTCAGCAGGGGACAAATTTTTGCTAATATAATAAATTGCATATGGTTTTTTATCTTCTTCCTACCCAAGGACTGATCCAATAGCTGTGTCTGAATCATCTGATGAAATTTGAAATGGCAGGTCTCAATTTGGTCCTCAGAGTACTGGGGTTGTTGACACAAGATTTTTCAGATTCTCAAGTGCGCGATCACATTTTTCTATCCAGACAAAGTCAACATTCCTTGTTAGTGCATATAAAGGTGCAGCAATATGAGAAAAATGTTCTATAAATCTTCTAAAATAACCAGAGAATCCGAGAAAACTGTGTACCTCTGTTTGAGTGGTAGGAGTAGGTATTAACAAAATTATTTGAATTTTGGCCAAATCTACCTGTATTCCAGCTGCTGAAATATAATGGTCTAGAATAAGTCCTTCAGTTATCATCATATAACATTTTTCATGGCTCAGTCAGAGCTTGGTGGCAATGCATCGCGGCAACACTTTTTCTTGTGTGTCTAACGCTGGGTCGAAATGATCTTTGTATGGTGTAAAGTCATCCATATATACTTCGAGCCCTTCATTTATTAATTCTGAAAAAATGATGAGGATAGCCCTTTGAAAAGTGGCAGGGACATTGCATAGGCCAAAAGGTAAAACTCTATAGGCAAATGTTTCCCAAGGATAGGTAAAAGTAGTTTTGTCTTGGTCTTCAGGGGAAACCTAAATTTGGTTGTATCCACTGAAGCCATCCAAGAAAGAAAATAATTTATTTCCTGCTAACGTATCTAATACCTGGTCAATCAATGGAAGGGGAAAGTGGTCTTTTTGTGTTGCTTTATTCAGTTCTCTATAATCTACACAAATCCTCCATTTTCCATTCTTCTTTGATACCACCACAAGCGGAGACACCCATTTGCTATCGGAGATTGGGTAAATAAAGTTCACATCCAAAAGTTTTTGAAGTTCATATTTTACAATGTCCTTTAGGTAAGGGTTAAGTCTCCTTTGTGGTTGGCGAACAGGTCTTACATCCTTTTCTATGTAAATGTGGTGTGTACATAACTAGGGATCAATTCCTTTCATGTTAGGATATTCCCATGCAAATGCTTCTTTATGTTTTCTCAGCAGCGAAATTAGTTTGTGTTCTTGTTCTGGAGTCAGGTTTCCATTAATGTTTAAAGTTTTTCTCGGCTCAATTTCTATATTTTTGCTATTTGATACAGAGGTAGTAGGTATTGTTTGATCGTGGGTATCTTTGAGAGGATCCTCTTCTAATTCATTATCAAATGCTGCTTCTATCATCTGGCATTGTATGTGGGATCTAGATTTAGCCTGGCTAAGAAAGTTGTTAATAACATCATCCTCTATTTGATCTTTGAAATCGAGGGTGTCTTCTATGGTTAATGGAGATCTAATATTTTCAGTGAGGTATAATACATGATGCTTGTTAGTTTTCATTATTGTGACACTTCGCTGGGCTGGGGAATACAAGGCTAGATTCTTGATATTAGCCCCTCTAGTTATGGTCATACTGCCTTGCCGATAGTTAATATAAGCGTCAACGGTGCAAGCCAAGGTCTGCCTAAGATCAATGGATGCCCATCAAGTCGATTTTTGGGGTTTATTATCAGAAAGTCGGCAGGATACTCCTAGGAATCAACAGATACCATGAGATCATGTAGTGTGCCTTCTGGCCTAACCACAGATCAGTCGGCTAGTCCTAATAAAGTGGAGGTTGGTTCTACTGATGTAATGCCTAGTTTTTGACAAGTGGTGGTTGTTAGGATATTAATTTCAACCCCTAAATCAACTAAGGCCTTTGCAAAAGTTTTCCCATGGATTTGTACTGTTATTATTGGATTTCCTGGGTCTTCATATTTAACGAGTGTTTCTCTTCCTGATAATAGGTCGGATAAAGTGCCAACTACTTCGACTGTTAGGTTATTTGTTATTCTCCTCAGTTTTTTTTATACATAGCTCCTTGATGGTCTTTACATATATTGGGATGTCCTGGATGGCTTGGAGGAGTGGGATTTTTATGTACAGATTTTTAAGTTCTCCCAAAATGTCAAAAGTAGGATGTTGTGTAGGTCGAGGTATAATTAATCGTTCTGGGAACAGAGGAGAAGATGTGATTACTTGATTATGAGTTTGTTGTCTAATCACATCCTCTTTTTGCAATAGTTGTTCTATAGGTAACTGATTTTCAACTTGAACAGTTTTATCTCCCTCTATTTCAATGATGCACCTAGATCTCAATTGAAGGTCATTACACTCCCTTAGATCAGTTCCTATGTCTAGTGTTTCAATTATTTGAATAGGTTGGACCGGTCTGTTATTGGGATTAGGGTTGGGTTGGGCTGGGAGTTGTGGTCTTAAATTAGACTGGGGGTTTTGTTGTAATGCTAGTAGTGTAGGTTGAGGGAGTGAAATGGTTCCTACTGGCTGGTTCATCCATCTTTGCCAGTTTGTCTGCCAAGCTTGACTCTGTGAAGTAGGAGGGGACCATTATGGTGGATATACATTATTTTGCCAATATGGCAGGGTATAGGGAAAATTTGGCCAACTGGGTTGACTTGTTGGATTCAACCATGGTGATGATGAAGGAAATGGTTGTTGTGACCAATTTGAGAATGGAGATTGATTTTTCCACATAGTACTGTATTGCTGAGCATGATATTGTGGAGGCTGAAAAGAAGAAGCTGGATCGGAGAACATACCTGATTGTCGTGGCTACCATTGACGACATTGATTAAGTAGGTACACTTATTTTGGCTCTTCCTTCGCTTCCTTGTATACTTCTTTCAATCCAGGAAGTGAGGGACAACTTTTCATAGAATGGTCTTTTGTACAAATGGCACAGGCTTGAACCGCATCTAATGGACATTCTTTGTGGCTGTGTTTCTTTCTGCACCTCGGACAAAAGATTGCCAAATTTTGTTCTTCCTCTGCTTGCTTCTGCTTGGCCTACATAATATCAAGTTGTGTTGTCAGAGTCCCTAATATGTCGGTTTTAAAATTTTCTAATAAGTTTCCAATTTCTGCATGAGTTACTCCTTCTGTAAAAATTTTGTTAAACCGATCATGTTCTGCTAGTTTTAGTCTTGTGCCGCCTCTTGAACTCCTGATACATAAATTAATAATGTCAGCAAAATTTTCCTGGTAAATATTTCCTTTTCCCATAATGTTTAATGTTTCAATCCATTGTTCCTTCATTCCTCTAATTAATGCAATTTTCAATACATTATCAGGCAAGGATGATGATGCATAAGGAGATCTTTGAAGATTATACTGAAAACACACGACATATTCCTCTAATGTTTCATTTGGTCTAGCCACCATCTGAAATATTTCATCTTTCAACTCTCTAGACCTACAATAATCCTGATATTTTTTTAGAAAGGATTCTTTCATTTGATCCCAATTATTTATAACACCACCACCCAACCCCATAAACCATCATAAAGCAGCTTCTTTTAATGTAGAGGGAAATAATTTCAGTTTCTGAGGGTTGGTGGTATAGTCATAACCTCTACACAACACATCAAATTCAAATAAGAATGCATCAAGGTCTTTTGATGTAAGGCCATGAAATGTAGGGATATGCCGGAGAGGAATTGCTTTCATAGGAGCATTAGATGTAGTGTCCACGATGGGATATTGCAGTGTAAAAGTTTGGGTGTTTGGCTGGTTTTGGGCCATTTGGTCAAATATGTGCCAATAATCTTCTGGGATATCTAGGAGGGTATTCCTAGGCTGACGAGGAGGATTGGCTTTAACAGGAATGGCCTTAACAACAGTTCCTTTATCTGGGATGATGAGAGTTCCTAATGTCTGGGGAGAGTTTGGCTCTTGAGGTTCTTCAACTTCGTTATGGATGATTTTTGTAGCACTTCCCTTATCTGCGCTGCTTAATGGCATAATTATTCCAATAAGAGATTCTGGTTCTTCAGTTTCCCTGGTTTCTCCTCCCCCTTCACAAAGGTTGCTAAGGTTCCCTTCTTGTAATGATTTTGGGATAGAATTCTCAATTTCTTGAAAATCCTGCTCTTCGGTATGACTATGCACCTCAGCAAAGGCTACAGATGGTGATCTTGTGGCCTTAAGGGAACTAATAGGTTGTCTAGATGTGACTTTTCTAGGCCCTACTGAAGGCTGAGATTCTGTTTTCTTAAGGATTTCATATATAAAGGTTGATCGACCAAGGGTCACTGGCCCCTTAGCTTTATGAGGCTTGGGTAGAGGTTTGGGATTCTTTTCTAGCTTTTTCTGCTTAGTCATGCACACGAATCAACTACTATTTTCTACCCAAAGAAAACAGCAACAAATATGTAGGAAAGCAGGCAAGGGAGCAGGGCTACTACATACTCTTCACGCAGGTTCTTACCTTCCATTTTTAAAATCCAATTCTTTCCTAACAGGTTCTTACACTACTCTGGAAAAGAGACAAATGGCTACACTCTTCCCTAGCAACGACACCAAATTTTCGAGCAGAAAAAAGGGTCTTTTTCACCTCTATTTACCCTACATTAATTTTCAATCTAGGAACGATTTGTTATTTCAAAGAGTGTACTCAGTTTGAGGCGGTTATTTGTCAGAGTAATGCTAGTAGTATAGTGCTCTCAATACAAGAGTAAACAGATGCTTGAAATGAAATCTATTTGCAGAAAGAAACTTGGAATTCAAATCATGTGTTCAGAGAGCTACAACAATTTATTAGTCGAGGGTACAGTAACAATAACTCTTCCCTCTGTAAATTGATGCAATTAAAGAAGCACTCAAAAGAAGGATCGTCAAACTGGGAACTAGACAGTATAGGTCAATGTTCACTACAGTTTCAAAACCTTCTACACACCAAAGCAATGATGATCTTCAAACAACAAGAAATGGAACAACAACTATCTTTATGAATAATATTGAACAACAACACCTTAACCTATGAATGCAGCAATAATTATAATCTACGAGAACTAAGTAATAGCTTCCGATTTGAACATCAACCAGAAATGGAATAGCAAACTCTCAGAAATAAAGTATAGAGCAACAATTGAAATCGAAATGTATGGCTACCCAAGTTAAACATGCAACACACTTAATCAGTAAAAGGAACAGTAATCAGAGCTCGATACAGTACACATGAATCACAGATATAGAATAGAAGAAGTTGTAATGAAACAACAATTGTTTCAGAATGACAATGGTTTCAGAACAACAATGGTAGCAGAGCAGTGATTCTGAATAAACAACAACCACGATTTTAAGATTAAATCATACAGTAGTACTGATCCAAGAACATATAGCTCGGTTAATCTGTAAGGAATGACAATGCTATGTGATTTGTCAGGAGGAACACTAATGCGATGTAGAGTTAGAATGATAACATAGCATTCTTGTTGTGAGTAACAGTAATATTTAATCAAGTATAACAGAGCCGATATGTAAAACAGTAAAGCATTTCATATTACTGAGCAGAGTGAAGGAAAGAAATCAAACCACACATGAATGAGAAATATGATACAGGAGCAAGTGATCCACCAGGGCCGGGCTCTTAGCCTCCAGGGACTCACTGCTTCAGGCTATTCCAGAAACAATGATAGAACAACAACCAGGTTTTTATATTAAAATATGGAACAGAGTTACACGGACTTGCTCTTAAAAGAGAGTCGATGATCAAAGTTCAAGTACCGATGAAAATTTCATAAAAATAATAATAGTCTTATCTCTCTAAGCTAACAATGCTACCCCTTTTTATAACAGCCAAACGACGATATTAACAATGTAGAAGATCGTTAAGATAGTGATCCCTCAAGATCAAAGGATCCTGAGGGATTCGTCAAGCTATTAAATTGTAGTTATCTTCTTGTTCTTTTGCACTAATTGGAGATCTCCTTTTCCTTTTTCCAACTGTTACACTCCAATTTGGATCGCCTTGTTTGAGCGCGGTTCCCTGCCAAAGGGACAACAATTAACTTGGTCTCATTCTTTCCTTTGGGATGACAGTCCTCCGTTTTCTCCTCTTTCTGCATAGAAAAAGGGTAATTATTAGTCATTTCATATTCCATATAAACCTTCTAGATTTTATCATATTTTCTACCATATGCTTAGCTCATGATGTGAGAAGTTTGTGAATCTTGAAGAAAAGATAACAAGGTAAACGAAAATAACATACCTTCTCCAGTGCCCAATAGGGATCCCCCCTGAGACCTATTTTTAACAAAATAGGTTGGCCCACTTATCTTATTACTAAATTCCTAGCTCAAAACTCAAACCTCTTGTTGGTCGCACCGATTCCTTTTTTAAAGACTCTGCTTCCTTTATTAAAGAGTTGAAAGATATAAGGCTAGAGCCTAGGGATATGTTGGTCAGCTTTGGTGTTGTTTCCCTTTATACTAATATCCCTATTCAAGAAGCCATAGATGTCATTAATCATGTTACTGATGAGAACAAAACCAAATTGGTTGGTCTATGCCTTACCTCTACATTTTTCAGCTTCCAGGGTGAGTTCTATGAACAGACTTGTGGGGTTGCAATGGGTTCTCCTCTTTCCCCTATAGTTTCCAACTTGTTCATGGAAGATTTTGAGAGAAAAGCTTTAGCCTTTGCTTCACTCCACCCCAAGCGATGGAAGAGGTTTGTTGACGATACTAATATCGTGTAGCCCCATGGTCGTGAAAAATTAAATCTATTTCTCAATCATCTTAATTCCCAATCTGACTCCATCAAATTCACGATGGAAATTGAGGTAGATGGATGTCTCCCTTTTATTGATATTCTCCTCTCTAGAATGGATGATGATACTATCTCTCATTGAGTTTTTCACAAGAAAACGCACACAAAACAGTATCTTCATGCCAGTTCTCATCATTTTCCAGCACAAAAACTCAGGGTTCTCAACACCCTTGCGACTTGTTCTCTAAGAATTTCTGATGAGAATCACTTAGAAGAGGAAAATCCCATCTTCTGAAAGTTTTTGAAAATAACGGCTATGACAAGCAGCAATAACTCAAAGCTTTTCTAAGGGCTAGTAAAGAATTAAGGATTAAACCTTCTCGTGACGATACAATCTCTAGTGTTCAACTTCTTTTTATTCAAGGGACCACTGATAAGATTTCTCATATCCTCAAAAAGAACAAAGTTTCTGCTACCTTCAAATCCCTTAATACCATTAGAAATTCTCTTAGATCCATCAAAGACCTTGTAAACCCTAAAGACATGAAAGGGGCCTACTCCATCCCATGTTCTTGTGGGATTCCCTACATTGGGGAAACTGGTCGCTCCATTAACCAGAGAATCCAATAACATGTAGCAGATATTAAGCACAACCGCTCTCGTTCCTCGACTTTAGCTGAATATGCAGTGAAATCTAGTCACCATGGCTGCATCAAGGATTCCCGAGTCATTGCCAAGATTGATCACTTCCATCATAGGAAGCTTCGAGAAGCCATTAAAATTGAAAAATGTGTTATTAATCTTAACAAGGACGATGGTTGGAAGTTAAGTAGAAGTTGGATCCCCGCCCTCTTTTCATATTTTTTTAAATAAATATAATAATTAATAATTGATTATATTTATTTTTATATTGCAATTTATATCCTCTTTGACCTCCCTATTAAAATATTATCCCATCTTTTAATATAATAATATTTAAATATAATTGTTGAATATTATTCATTTTTAATAATAAGCATATTAAACTTATTTTTAATTATATATTTACAAATATTCAATTATTATTATATTATTAAATTAATCTAACTAATTGTGAATTCAATATTATTTTAATTAAAATATTAATAAATTAAAATAAAACATAACAAAATAATAATAAATTTATTCAACTAATTTTTTAACGACTAATTCATAATAGCTATTTCCTAATGGCTAACTCTGGAATAGATGCATCCTTGCTATTTAAACACTCTGATTGAATGATTTTTTGACCTTTGTCCAGATGATGAACCACATTTGATGGTTCGAAACGTCGACCAAAAACTCATGATGTGATTAATCGAAAGAATATATCAAAATCAACATTCATAAAAATGTAAAAAAAAAACAAAATTAACCTATAAAAGGTAGGAATTAAAAAACTAAAAAAAAAAACTTAAAAATTATAAACAAATAAATATGCTTATGTGATTCATGATATAATGTTCATATTTTCCAGAGAAATCACATAGGGAACAAAGGGTCGACGCGTTTCGAACCTATATCTAGGTTCATCATTAGGACCAAGATGAGGAGAAGATCAAATGACGAAAATCTTAGAGATGCAACAGTAAATTCTTAGAAATGCAATGATAAATTCCCAACGGTTAAATATTTCTTTTTATTTTATTTTTATTTTTATGATTGTTAAAGGACCAAAGTCAAATTAGTTAATTTTGAATTTTGAATTTTAAGATATATATCCTAAAAACATAATAAATAAATTATAATATAAAACAAATATTAGAATCTTAAAAAATTTAAATTCAAATTCATAATAATTATATATATATATATATATATATATATATATATATATATATATATATTATATATATTGAATTGAATTTAATTTTTAAGATTCTAATATTTTGTTTTATATTATAATTTATTTATTATGTTTTCAGGATATATATAAAAATATATATTAAAAAAAAAGGAAAAAAAGTTCAACACAAAAGAAGGAAACGAATGGGGGAAAGAACAAAGAAAAGGGATCCATGCGCTACTTAACTTCCATCCATCATCCCTATTAAGAATTTTACTCCTCTTTTCAATTTCAATGGCTTCTCTTTATCTTCGGTGATGGAATTGATCAACCCTTGCTACCTTAGAATCCTCTAAGCAAATATGGTGTTTTGTTAATTCAGCACGTTTGGCTAGAGAAGAGGAGTGGGTCCTATAGTGCCTAAGGTCCGCTGCATACTCCTGAATTCTTTGTGAAATGGAACAACCAGTCTCACCAATGTAGGGGGTTCCATAAGAACACGAAATTAAATAAACAGCTTTCTTGCATTTGGGATCAATAGGGTCTTTGACAGATCTTAAAGAGCTACAGATGGTTTTAAAAGGTCTAAAGGTGGTGCCAATATTTTTCTTCTTAAGGATTCTAGAAACTTGTTAGCTGTCCCTTGGATAAAGGGAAGCTAGTCGGGGACCTAAAAGAAAAAAAGAGGTTGGGGTGGCCTCTAATGTCCAAATTCCCTTTATCCAAGGGACAACTAACAAGATTGCTAGAATCCTTAAGAAGCAAAATGTTGGCGCCACCTTTAGACCTTTTAAAACCATCTGTAGCTCTTTAAGATCTGTCAAAGATCCCATTGATCCCAAATGCATGAAAGGTGTTTATTTAATTTCGTGTTCTTGTGGAACCCCCTACATTGGGGAGACTAGTCATTCCATTTCACAAAGGTTTTAGGAGCATGCAGTGGACCTTAGGCACTATAGGACCCACTCCTCTGCTCTAGCTGAACATGCTGAATTAACGAAACACCATATTTGCTTAGAGGATTCTAAAGTCCTCGCAGGGGTTGATCAATTCCATCACCAAAGATTAAGAGAAGCCATTGAAATTGAAAAGAGGAATAAAACTCTTAATAGAGATGATGGATGGAAGTTAAGTAGCACATGGATCCCTTCTCTTTGTTCTTTCCCTCATTAGTTTCCTTCTTCTGTCTTGAAGGTTTATATATATAATATAATATAAATATATATATAATATATATATATATAATATATATATAATAAATTATAATATAAAATTTATTAATAACAAAATATTAGAATCTGAAAAAATTTCAAAATTCAAATTCAAAATTAACTAATTAACGTTCATAAAAATAAAAATAAGATAAAATTAAATATTTAACCATTGGGAATTTACTGTTGCATTTCTGAGATTTTTATATATTTTGGTCAGTTGATCTTGATCCTCATTGTCTTGATGATGAACCTAGATATAGGTTCGAAACACGTTGACCCTTTGTTCTCTGTGTGATTTCTCTGGAAAATATGAATATTAAAACAAATAAATAGTAAGAAAAACATATTTTAAATAAAAATGTAAAAAAAAATTATATGTAAACCATAAAAGCTTGAAAAAAAAAGCAAAACAAAAATATGGAAAAAAATAAAATAAATAAACTATAAAATTAAGTAGGTAAAAAAAAAAAAAAAATTAAAACAAACTAGATTTTATTTTTTTTGTAAGCTGGGGCGGGACTCTCCGATTTACATGTCCATTAAGTACCCCTCAACGGGGGAAGGGTAGCCCAAGATTTGAACCCAAGACTTCCGGTTCAGTGAGACTTCATTTCAACGGCCCTTGCCGCTTGAGCTACCCCATGTGGACAGAAAAGAGGGGCTCAGTTGCAACAGTTTCAACGTCATTACTAACCGAAAGTTGGAATAACTTGAAATTCCCGATCCATGCTTCATTTCCTCACACAAAAAAAACAAACTAGATTTAAAAAAATAGAAAATTAACAAAAAAAAAACCAAAATAAAATTAAAAAACTACTAAAATT
>APFE031096763.1:76619-89461 GCA_000404065.3 Pinus taeda
TCCCTAAATTTACTGTGATGGAACTACGAAACCCTAGCGATAACACTGGCCTCCTCTATGCAAACATGATGCTTGGTACTTTCGGCATGCTCAGCTAGAGCAGAAGACTTGGTCCTCCTATGCTTGAGGTCAGCTACATGCTCACTAATCCTTTAATTAATGAAGCGGCCAATATTTTTCATATTTTTAATTAAAAATAAAAAAATATAATAATATTATTTTTTTAAAATAAAAAAATAAAAAATTTCTATATAATATTTTTATTTAAAAAATTAATAACATCATTCAAAAAAATCAAAGTAATTATTTTAATATCATACCTACATACATGTAACCTTAACCTCAAGTGAAGCTACCTTTAACCTTAAGTGAAGCTACCCTGCATGGAAATTTTTAATTTACAGAATAAACTAACCATGTCTGAAACATGAAGTGAAGCTAGCCATGAGGCATCCATGCAACATCAAGTGAAGCTAGCAAAATTATTTAATGCAAAATTATTTAATGTCCAACCTACCATCTATCACTATCCAACCTACCATCTATGGATCCTATGAGGGCTTTATTTAATGCAAAATTATTTAATGTCCACCGAAGTTAGACGTGCATGCAACATCATATCAATATCCAACCTACCATCTATGGATCCTATGAGGGCTTTATTTTAATGTTGCGAAGAAAGTTAGAGAACCAAAAATAAATTACTCATAAATATCGTTATAGAACTATGAAAATACTATTAATAAATTTTAACATATATATTTATATAAATTTAGTCATAAGTAAAAATGTATAAACAAATAATTTTATAATTCTTATGTTGTTGTTTATGGAAGCTTCACTTATTATTAGGGAAGATAAAGTTATTGAATAAATGTTCATGTTAAATAGAAGAGGGGAAGAAATGGTTAGATTAGGAAGATTGGGGAGAGAGAAATTTAGAGTTAAGAGATTAGAATTGAAAGATCAAATTATTAATGGATTAATTAATTAAGGATTTTATGAATGGATGGAAAGAAAATGTTAAATTATTGTAATAAAATTTATTTTATAAGAGTTAAAATATTAAAAAAATAGTTTTTTCTAAAGGAAAAATTAAATTTTTATAACCAAAATAAAAAGTTACATAGTATATGCTTAAGCATTCATTTTGTTGTATGATTTGCAAATCATAGAGCTCCACAAGATGTGACTATCAGTCCTGTCCAAAAAATATGAAGGAAAAGATAACCATTGATCTGAAGCATGGGCCTCCTCATATCGAGGAAAACAACCCCTGTCCCCAGCTCAAAAAACAGTGAATAACGGTTTACTATAATATTGGAAAGTCTCCAAGTAAAGGAAAATGTTGCTTACACTTCCTAGGTCTCCTCATATAGGAAAACAACCTAAACAGGAAGGAAACAAAACCATAATCAATAGTCTGAAAATTTAACAAGATCACAAAAACGGTGCCATGTGAGATAATAACCATATAGTGAGCTAAAAACAAAAAAACAAGTTGTTTTATAGGCCTGAAAAGTCCATAGTAAGAACTAGCTATGTATATGGTGGCTGATCCGACACATGGATCTCTCCCTGGTCCTTGTCCTCTATTCTGCAACTACCCAAATCTTGTTGCAGACCCTCTTTAGAAAGCCTGTCTGCTGCATCATTGTGATCCCTGTAGATGTGGCAAAGAGAAAAAACATTAAAGAAGTACTTCAATTGTTTTGTCTCTTCTAATAAAGGTAACAAAATGTAATTTTGACATCTGCTTTGTCCATTGAACCATTTTATAACATTCATTAAGTCCTCGAAGATCTGAACCATGAAGATGTTCCTGTGAATAAGCCAACATAGAAGCAGTTTAAGGGCAGACAACTCTGCAAAATTGTTTGTACTAGTTCCTAGGCCCACTAAGGCTTTAAGGCACCTATTTTGGTTTATGTGTATTCCCAGCCCGGCTCCTGCTCTGTTATTTTGGGAAGCCCCATCAAAATATGCCCACAGTATTCCTTCCTTGATCTGTTCCACTCTAGATTGTCTGGGAGCGTTTTCTGTAATAGGCTCAGGTATATTGGTGTATATTGAAGTACATTGTATTGCAATAGCCTCATGAGAGGTGTGCTTATCCAAAAATATGCACCTATTCCTAGTTATCCAGATGCCCCATGCTATGATGATGGGTAAATTCTGCAGGTTCCCTTCCAAGTAGAGTTGCCACCATTTTTTCCAAACGTCTGGGAAAAATTCCCCTTCCCAGGCTACATTCTTTTGGATTAGCTTCCCTACCTACAACCACACCCTTTTAAGAAACGGGCAATCTATAAATAGATGCCTTATTGTTTTAGAATCATTTTTACATAGCGAGCATCTCCCAGGTCCTGACTTGTATATGGCTTGTAGAATGTCCCATGTTGGAACCTTCCGCTTGAGTATGCACCAAAAGAAAAGTCTAGCTTTTGCAGGACTTTTTAGCTTCCACATGTGTTTGGCCCACCATTCTGGGTTCCCCCATCCTTTCATTGACATAATGAGTTTGTATCCATTTTTTGGAGAATAGGATCCGGAGTCTGCATGAGCCCACACCAGCTGATCCAGTCTGTCTCTCAGTCTCACATTTGATCTGGAAAGCTCTTGAATAAAAACATTCCATTCTTCCCACCATTGAGGCATCAAATCCAATTCCCTCCTTGATAGCCACGCTTGCCCCCACATAGTGGAGTGACCTTGTTTCTCGATCTGGTTGAGGAAATGAACACCTTTAGATTCGAGTTTCATAATGAGGTCCGATGATAGTGCAAAATTTTTATTAAAGCCTACCCAAGGGTCTTTCCTATCCGGATGTTTTCCCTGTTCCCAACCTGCCAAGAAAGACCTTGCTCAATGATCTTGAAATCATCTATGATAGTCTTCCAAACAACAGATACATTCCCTTTTTTCCTAATTGGATTTCTTATCCAATCTTCTAATGGGACAGGGTCTATATATTTCTTTTTCACCACCATTGTCCATAGGTTCTCCATCTTAATTATCCTCCATCCTGATTTTGTTGCTAATGAAGGCCCAAAAGCTGTGAGGTCTTTCATTCCCCAGCCTCCCCATTCCTTTGGCCTTGCCACCTTCTCCCATGCTACCCATATTAAAAAATAGTTTATTTAAATTATTAAAACAATTTTATTTATTTTTTTTTTATATTAAATTATATATTAATGTTTTTTGTTTGTAAGTAAGCATATCTATATTATATCAATATGGAAAAAATATATATTTTACAACCTTGAGAGCAGCATCTGTCTTTGTGCGAGGAAACCAAAGAGAAAACCCAAAAAATCTTTGCCCTTAGAAGGGGAAACTAGAGCCTAAGTCCTTGGTACAATTTTCATTTGAAATTAGATTGATAATGAACAAAATTCAAAACAATGAGCCCACTGGCTCTATGCCACTTTCTTATGAACCATAATTGACAATGGTTGAAATGTAAACCAATGAACCTAGTGAATATGTACCTAGTGCCTATGGACCAGATCAAAATTGCAGCTGTGAGCCAATTCCCTATGAAAAAAACCAAGCCAATAATCACTGACCTATGCCGCATATGGACCCCGAGAGGTTAACATTTTCTAGTGGAGGGGACACATTGGAGTTGCATGGAGGTTATGTTAGATCTGTATTATACCTAAGCACTCCCTTGAGCCTGGGCGTTGCCAAGGTCCCCCAGAATTTCTTCTAGAATGTAACGGGGAGAAGAAGAGGGGAGAGTGTCAGCATCCAAAGGGCACGGAGCATGCATGGAAGGGGGAGAGGCCATCGGTGCACAAATGATAAGAGGTGAAGTCGAGCCAATAGGATGGGAGTGGGAGGGTGAGAGAGCACAAGAGGAGGGGATGGAACGTTGGGGGGAAAGTCAATTTTTAAATCTTTGGCAAGGCATTTGAGGTGGAAGAATGGCTATGGAAGGCAGAGAGTTCAACTATCCACACAATGGCCATAGATTTCTCTTGCTCCCTCTCCTTGAGTTAGCAAGCAAGGAAGTTGTGAAGGGCCCAAAGAGTTGGTAAACTTATGTGAGTCTCTTCCTCCTTGAGAGTGAGCACTTGTCGCATGATACGATTTGGAATATTGTAAACAAAGAGAGATGTGATGGAGCCTTCATCAATGGTGGTGGGGGGATGTCCACAACCTCTGTTAGGATTCATGGCAGTGTGGGAGAGGTCAGAGGAAGCCAAAAAAGAGTCGTAGGAAGCAGAAGGAGCCTTGATAATAATAGCAAGGGGAATGAGCTGCCAGGAGACCATGTCGTTCGAATTTTTATAACCAGGCTTAATGAGTGGGAGAGTAAAGCTGAGGTACAGGAATAGAGATTGCACGTAGGATAATTTATGTTGCAATGACGACACTTGGAGGATGGTCCTCACTAGGTGGGGGGTGCCACCATTTGGGCAAGGGGTTCATGTTCACTACCCTTTGAGCACCCATATCTGGGTGGAGAAGGTCTCTCTTCTCCATTTGCAGACACTAGGGGAGCTAGGGTACAATGGCCAAGGAGGAGGAAAGTTGGTTCTCTTTTGGTTGATGATCTTCAATTCCTTTGTTTGCAATGAGGTCGGTAAGGGATTTGGATTTGCATTTGACGTGTGATAATACAATGGGTTCTTGATGAGAGAGGATGTTGGCTAGATGTTGAACATGGTACTCCAAGCGCCAACAGTTGGCCTAATTGGTTGCAGGGGAACCATTAATGATGTGACTGGAAATTTGAATGATTACCTGACAATATCCTTCTGGGATTAGGGGAAATAAGTGGTTGCTTTTGGAAATTTCAATTCCTTCAATTAAGGCTTCCAACTCTGCTACATTATTGGTTCCAAATACAATGTGGCCTCTGTAAATGTGTGTGATATTCCTTGAGTGATCCTTGAAGATACTATCGATGTCAACCTCACTTGGGTTGTGTTGAAGAATCTAGGGCAAATTAAGTTATAGATATTCTTATTTTCATGATAACTATTTGAGAGGTTCCTTAACTTTTCTTATTAGTGTAATATTCTCTTATTATTAGAGTGTGTCTTCTTAGTTCATCAAATAATTACCAAAAACAAAAGAGACAAGAACACATGATGTTGGCTTTTTGTCAAGGCCAAAACCTCTCTCTTTGAGAGGAAAACTTGATGAGCCCCAAAAATGGATAATTATATGGGCTCATTCAACCTCCTAATTCAACTTAATCCACCTTTCTCATTAGTTTATTGCATGTTTTTTATTATTTTTATGCTAATAGAGTGAATTGGGTTAGTCATTATGCCAACAAGTCTAATGTGTGTTTTGTGTAGTCTTTTTGGTCAATTTGGAGACAAAATCAAAGGTTTAAATGAGCACTTGGCAGCCAAATTCGTGGAGAGGATTTTTAGGAAGGTGTCCCCTTCATTTATTGGGCCCTTACCTCGAATTCTCCACCATCAGCTCGGAGTTCAAGGGCCACCAAATTCGATTATCACAAGGGCAGCCAAGCAAGTCAAGTAGGACTGCTGTTAACTGCAAGTTTTGGGCAGTCGAGTCCCTAAATTTTAGGAGGACTGTCGGGGTCCTCAATGTGTATAAATAAGAGGGCTTAGGGCCTCATTTTGGTTAGCCAGTAGTTATTCACTTTGTAGGTAGAAGTTAGCTAGTTTGTAGTTCGATTTTAGTCATTTTTTAGGCAGTAGTTTAGCTCTGCATTTCAGCACATTTTCAAGTTTCCCTTGTGGATAGTTTTTGATGTAACTATTATTTCTTAAGCAATAAATATGAATCCAGCTTTGCACCAGCTTTAATCTCTCTTAGGAGGCTGTATCTCTTGGGGTTGGGCCCATCTCAAGTGCCCAATACCTCCTTTGTTTACCTTTATGTGTTTTTGCTGCATTCTTAGAATAAAATCTGCTATTTAGATTTAAATCTTGTTTTGTTATTTAGATTTCTTTTGATGATTAAAATAGCTTTTCATGTTCAGATTGTTTGATAAGTCAATAACAGGGAAGATCTTCAGAAAAAGGCCATCAAGCACCTTGGATATCACCTCTCCCTCAGTGGAATCATGAGCTGGGACCAAGGCCACCTTGCTGCCACCAAAAGCACTGTCTTTGCTTCACCATGCAATTAGTAGTGTTGGATTCTTAGTTGTCGAACTTGATATTAGTTTTGATTGCATGCTTCAGTTTATGATTGCTTAGTTGCATAGTTATTTCACGTATTTCATTTCGAATAAACTTTTGTTCATTTCTTTTTGTTGTTAGGTCAGATTAGAGCGAAGTAACTAGGTCATAGGTTTTATAAGTGTTTGTTTGTTCAGTTTGAAAAACCACTTGCAAAGTACCTGTTATCCTTCCTTACCTACCCATACTCCATCCAACCTACCTGCTTCACCCTTCACTTAGAACCCTTACCTTACATTTGCCTCATTCGCTTACTTTGCCATGATTCTCATCTTCTTGTGCAACATTGTTTCATCAATCCTTGAACAAATCTCACCATCTGCGCCACTCCTCAACTCCATCCTCCAAGTCTTGAACTCCCCTACACCCCTATTTCACCTCCATACTCATTCCCTCCACCTTTTCCCTCCATCCATTCTCCAAAATCCTCTTTTCGGAACATCCTGTAGAAAATTACAGAACATCCTATAGAAATTCCAGAACATCCTGCAGAACCCCTATAGACTTCCTATAGAAGCTCACGAAAGTGATTTCTTGAGATCCGATCACTGTTAAACTCTCAGGAAGGGTGCTAGGGACCCCTTAGGACCTCTTCTAACCTTCCCAACCTCCTGCAAGCATTTTCTCCCATCGATCCACCTCTACACAGTCAAAAACAGTGAAAGCACATGCATGATAAATCTGACAACTTAACCAAAAATACAAAAAGATGTTTTCTTCAAATAGAAGTAGCTTAGACACATGTATTTTACCTTCCTAGAAGTAATGGCATCTCTTTCAGTAGCTTGCATCCTCTTTTTCGCATCAGTAGGGGTAGCTGGTAAAATTAGGGTTTGCTAGGGTTTATGTTTCCTTTCAACTTTCCAGTTTATTTTTGCAAGTAGATTAGCCTTCTTTGAGTTAGCTTTCATCCATCAGTTAAAAATCTTCTTTTGAGAGCTCATAGAAGTTGGCTTAAGCTCCTAACGGACTTGTGCCAGCTGATCAAGTGACAGTCGCGACAAGAGCTAGTACTTGTGCATACAACACTGTCGGTTCCAAGTTTGTTACGAACTACCAGGTTGATAAAATTAAAGAAGGGAGTCCCAGGAGTTGCAACATTATTGCTGCAATACTGGGGCTCACCACTCTTTTTGGAGTCATTGCCGGGGAAGCGTCAGAGTATTGGTGATTGCTGTTTTTCTTCTATTTTCTACTACAACCTTCTACTAATTAACTTACTTCATTTCCATTATGCAATTTTATTTCCGCAAAAGTAGATTAGACATTTCTTTCTTTCACAGATTAGCATTTCAATTCCACAAACGTAGCCTAGCATTTCATTCCTACAATTTTATTTAAGCAAAATAGATTAGTCCTTCCCTGCTTTCCTTTCAATTCCGCATTTTTATTTCAACAAGATAGTTAGTTGCAGTTCAATCTATTTCAGTTTTGTAAGTACAAGTAGAAAAAAAACAAAAATCAACCAAAAAGATTTTCTTTCATGCCTTGTAGGAGTAGAGATAAGTTAGAAAAATGATTGCACAACACCCCCACTACTTCACACAACCAACCTTCTCTCTTCTTCGATGGTTGTGATTGAGAAGAACCCCTAGGAGGACATCAAGACATATTTGAAGAACTTCTAGGGGAGAAGAAGAAAAAAACATTCCTCTGGAGCAAATGGATGCAAGCAGAAATGTTGGGAGCAGTACCTTTTCCAAAAACGAATTTGCAAATCAAATGGAAGATTTCAAGAGTGATATGAGGCAGTTCCTTGCCATGCAACTGGATACTTTCCAAATCCAAAGGAAGCCAAGAGGGCTTTGGCCATCTTTTGTCCCAGGTGCACTAGAAAGCATCCTAGGAAGGAATGTCCAATGCACTCCCTAGAAGTGTGTCTTGTCTGTGAAGAATACCATCCTACGAATCAGTGCTCTTCCTTGCCTGAACTTAAAGCTGCATATCAAAGAGCCAAAGGAGCCACTGAATCACTCTATTATATGAACCAAAGGAGGCCACATGGACCCATACCCTACCAGCAAGGAATGCAAGAGACATCCCAGACCTATTATAACCCCTATCAAGCCACTTCCATGCCTTCTTGGGGTCCCCCTGCTTATCCTTCCTGGTTCACACCTCCTCCATTGTTCCTTCACAAATCCATATCATGCTCCTCTAGTTGCTCATTCGTTTCACTCTTATGCTCAACCACTGCCTCAATGGAATGCACCTCATCAGGTGTGGAGGCCCTAGTACAACTCTCCTCCCGCTTCTTTGCCTCCACCACCTGCCCATCCACAACCCCATCCACATCCATATCAAATATACACCTCCACTCAACTATCCATACCACCATTTCCAAACCCGCACATTGGAATAGCTCAACCCAATTGCAAAGCTGAGGCACAACATGTCCAAATGACTCCTCTTGAGCTCAATGATCTTCACCATAGCTCAAGAAGAGTATTGCTAGAAAGATATTATCTTGAAAGTATTGAAAGACCACATCCAGCAAAAGAAAATTCAAAAGAGGAGATCAAAGGACCATGGGCTGCACTAGATAAAGAGAAGACATCAGAATCAGAGATCGAGAGAGTACCCTCATGGTTACCATCCAATCCTCCATGTATTCAAGAGAGAACTCAGCAAAAAGAGGAAGATGTGAAGGTCATGATAGAAGAAGATATGGAGAATGATCTAGATCAACAAAAGGACCAAGAATATCAGAGCTATATTGATATATGGTTTCAGACGGTCACTAAGTTGTAGCAGTACTCTATTCTTCAACTATACCTAATCCCTTCAAAGTCAAATCATTTGGTCTCTGAAATCCAAATAGTTGTCAAAGCATACATTTCAAGCCTCCACATCATTTTGTCTCTAATCTCGATGTGCACATGGCTCTATTGGAAGTATTTTTATACTTGAGAATGATTTTGTTTTTCAAGTAGGGTAGGGTAAAAAAAAAACAAATTTGAAAAAAATGGAAATAAGAGGAAAAATCTAAGGTGAAAACCTCCTCAGAGGCACCTTAGATTGGTTCATTGATTGAAAACCTCCATGAGGCGGTCAATGGGTTGGAAAAAAGAGAAAAGAAAAAAGAATAAGATCCTTGGGTGAAAACCTCTCTTAGAGGTGCCTAGGGCAGGCAGTTAGGGTGAAAACCTCCATGAGGTGCCCTAGTTGTTTTCAAAAAAAAAAAGAGAAAAAAGAAATCAGGCCTAATCTTTGTAAAATAATTGCAGGTTGTAGGGAATAAATTGCAGAAAAAGAGGGGCATGCAAAACGAGGACAAGAGTCCATACCAGGCTCAAGGACACCCCCTCAGACACCCCCTCCATGGCCACTCACCTCTCCTAGGATTTGGTCACATTCAGGTTGAGATTGGGCCTTCTACAGGAATTTCTCGGCTTTCTACAGGAAGCTATAGGCGTTTCTATAGGAAGTTCTGTATTTCTACAGGAAACATCTTGTAGAACTTTCAGGCGAGCCAGATTTGATTTTGGAAGGGAATCTAACGCTGGGAATCTATTGGTTAGGCTTGCAAGCATCCATGTTTCCATTCTTCACCCTTTTCCATCATTTTTTCCACCTCATTGTGCTTCTTTTATGAAAACTGTGTTTTCTATAGGAAGTTCTGTGTCTTCTACAGGAAGCTTACAAAAAAGCCAATTTGATCTCCAAAGAGGACCCGAAGGCTGGGAATATCTCCATGAGGCATGCACACATCCATGTTTCCATCCCTCACCCTTTTCCATCATTTTTTCCACCTCATTGTGCTTCTTTTATGAAAATTGTGTTTTCTACAGGAAGTTCCTATAGAAATTACAAGAAGCTAACAATGGATTGCAAAAAGGTAGTTTGGCAAACATGATAGCTTCCTCAAGGGTTCAGAAGTCCTCCTACAATCTTCAAACTCCTCCTCCATCATCTCCATGCCTGGATCACAACCCAAGCTCAATTTTTTTTACCATACAAAAACTTGCAAAATGCTTTGAAGAAAAAAATACATAGAACAAAATTTGTTTTTTCCATAACTTGAAAACCGTGCATCCATTTACAAAATTGTTTTACACGGAGTTGTATAGGGATGATGGCAACATGCTTGAGCAATTTCAGGCAATTCTGGTGCACGGTTTTCAAGAAATAAACCTCCATCACCTTCAGCCATTTTTGCATTTTCTCCATATCTGTGCATCAATTTCAAAACCTGTTTCATGGGGAGATGCATATGGGTGATAGTAACCTACCCAAGCAGTTTCAGCTGATTCCAATGCACAGTTTCCAAGAAATTGATCTCTGTAATCTTCAGCCATTTTCCGTTTTTCTCGAAATCTATGCATCCATTGGTCCAATTTTTCTATGGGAGGTGCATAATGATGATAGGAACATGCTCAACAAGTTTCAGATCAATCCGGTCTATCGTTCAGGAGAAATGGTGAAAACAAATTTCTGTCCTATGAAAATTCAACATCAGCAGCTTGAGGGTGCAGATCTGAACGTGAAGCCAGCTCCTGCAGCATGGATCCGGCCAGAGGATACCTGCATAAGACAAAATAGCCATGAATCAGCCACCAAGCCATCATGCAACCACAAAAACCAGTGCATGCAGCAAATGAAAGGCCACAACACCTCATAGCAACCATTCGACTCCCACGTATGTGACTAAAACTCGTTCCCCTATTGCATAAATCTAATTTAAAAACTGCATGAACAAATGGAATGGTGGGATTAAGCTACAAATCTAGCAAGGTTAACCTAACATTTCCTCCTCTAGCACTCATCCGGAAGTCATGCAATATACGTGGATAGTCGACTCACGTGAAAATTAAAACAACAGGGAGTGTTGGCCATTTAAACCTCAACGTAATTAATGGAGTGATCACAGGTAGAAAATAGGATGTTTCGTGACAGCATTGCCATCTACATGGGCTAGCGCACATTTTTGCCACCTCACCACAAGTCACGCAACAATTAAAGAATGCTTGGCTGAAACTCACGAACTGCTGTTCATTTTCACTTGCCACATCCTCAACTGAAGTTTGCACAAAATCATTAACTAGTCATCCTCCACCAGTTTCTCTACCTGTCTTCGAGATTCTGCTGCGTATCAGGCTCGCTCAGAGGCACAGGGGCGCTCTACAGGCGTTTCTACAGTAAGTCTTCTACAGGAAACACAGAAAACAACCATGCAGAAAGAAAACCTGGGATTTTAAGCGAAGTTCAAGCTCAAAATGAGGTAGGATCGGGGAAACTTCGTTGTGCATGATTTGTTGGTGCAAAATGGTGAATTGAACATGACATTAAATTGAAAAATGAGAGTAAAAAGTTTGCCTGTGCATTGAGAACAGTGGAAGTCTGCTTTCATGATTCAATGAGCTTACCCATTCTTTTCTTCTGCTTTCGAAATATCCTCATCAGTTTTAAAAAGAGAAATAAGAAAATAAAAAATTCCCTTGCAAGGAAGACATGCAGCAGAACAACCTGTGTGTGGAAAAACCTGAATTTACATATCTATCAATGTGTGAGAAAATCAGTGTCCTTATGCTCTGATTTGTGAAAATTTTCTTTCATAAACAGACAGACCAATTCGAGGTGACAATAGTTTTAACACAAGGGAATTACTGCCATTTGATGTTGTAAAGAGCACACAAAAAATTCCTTCTTGGGTTCAAAAAAGACCGAATTCAGTTGTCCTCTATTTCATTGATTAACTGTGTCTTTTCCACTTGAGAATTTTCTCTTTTTTGGCTAAAACACAAACTCAACACCATGCCAACTGAAGAAATTGAGAAGAACATTGATGAAGGAACACAAGACATTCAAACAGAGGTCAAAACAGAGGAAGAACAGAAGGAAAAAGAGGAATTTTACATGACCGCTGAGCATGAGACAGAAAAGGAGACAACAGAAAAAACAGAGAGGGCGAAAAAGAAAAAAGGTTGGAAAAAAGGCCAAGAAAGCCCAAATGGGAGTTGTCACAACCAAGGCAACCACACCACAATTAAAAGGCAAGACACCCCCAACCAAGCAGACCGAAATAGTGAAGACAATTTCTACAGGAAGATAGAAAACAGTGAGCACAGGACTTTCTACAGGAATTCTAGAAACAGAGGAACAAAAAGGGAAAATCGCCTGAGATTTTGGCCAAGGGGCCAGCAGCCATGCGTGCCACCATTAGCATACCTCCAAGACCAAAAAGGAAGAGAAAGAGGCAAACCTCCATGTACTTTAAAGTGAAAAAGGAGCACACAGATAAAAGTGGGCAGACCCAAACCACAGTCAAAGGAGCAAATTGCCATTAAGGACACAAAAGCTAAATAAAAGGAGGAGCCTCCTTCAAAGATATCCATAAGCTATGAATGGGGAAGCCCGAAGACATCCACCTAGAGAGAAAGAATGAAAATTTTGGACACAAAGGCCTCTCTACAGGATGCTGAGACAGTTCTACAAGAAGCTGAGAATTCTCTAGGAAAAGGAACACGGGCAGTGGGAAGAAGTAGGAAGAAAATCATGGTTTCATGACCGAGAAGAGGACATCACTTCAGAAGATTGGCATGACAGGGAGGCCACCAGGGCCATCAAAGATGAAGAGATAGATTGGTTGCTCAGAGGATGAGCAACACTTTTAGTAGGGGGTGATGATGAGCCCCAAAAATGGATAATTATATGGGCTCATTCAACCTC